>JAMKCH010053373.1:0-109265 GCA_023653785.1 Ophioderma brevispina
TCAATAAGATGAGCGCAGGGAATGAGATCAATAAGATGAGCACAGGGAATGAGAAGATCAATAAGATGAGTGCAGGGAATGATGTCAAAATCAATAAGATGAGCAAAGAGAATGTTGAGAAGATCAATAAGATGAACACAGGGGATAATGAGACGATCTGCATAATTTATTCGCAGATGACTATCGGAAGCATATAAGTTACTTCTTGAGATGAACTACTGTGTATCAGGGTTTAATCCCCTTTTAAGAGTGACACAATGTTTTAAGAACTTTGCTCATTGAATTGCATAGAGTCAAATGTATCAGGATAGTCAGCATGTAAAAGGATAATTACCCAGTGTTAAGACATTATCGATTCATATCAACTTAGAACAGCTACAATATAAAAATGGATGACATTATATGACAGTGCACTTATGCTGTAATATGCAGAATTTTACATACTAGGAGTATCATTCGTGCATCCTCCATGCAAGAACATATGTAAGGAAAATTGCTTAAATAACAACATGCAAAAGAAGAGGCTATAGAAATCATTGAGCGCAAAAGATTTACAGTACAAAAAATATCCGGTTTTGCAGTTGTCTGCATTGAGTAAAGGAAGTGCGTAGACTATTGGCACAAAAGACATATGGTGTCCTTGTCAAATAGAAAATTGTACATGAGAGCCTACAAAATTTATTTATAGCGTGAATCACCAACTGAATGGCAGTCGTTCAATGGCGAGCAATTTTATGTGAAATCTGTGTTGGTTTTTGCAGTCCTGCCTGTCGGATGTCGTTTTTTTCCCGCTGTATGCTTAAATTTGAATGAGTCCAGAATTAAATTACTCCCACTTGACATTTTAAGTGAAAAAAAATAAATTAAGGCAAAATTGTAAGTTTGAATTTCTTTTTTATTCCAGGAACATTAATTTTTATTCCAAATTTGTTTTGATTTTTGTAGAGATTTGAATTTGTTTTTTTTTTTGTAATATTAAAATACATCGCGGGCAACCTCGCACGCAGTTGTCTAACCGGTAAAAGCCCTATCAATCAACAAGCATTAGATGGCCCTGACATATATGAAAACAATATATGTATACCAAGATCCATTATGTCTGCAATCAACGATTGCCATTTCTTTGAATTTGGTCGGGTACCAATTTTGTTTCTTGTGAAGCTTGACATTTTCAGGCTCTCAAACGTAAACAAATTCTGTATTATTTTTTTCTTTCAAAAACTAGACTTTCCAGGGAAAGGGGAACAGAGTAACATTACAGGAGATGAATTTGCAAAGCAGCTGATTTGATTAAATACATAAAAGTTCCTCAAATGTAGTAGTGGATTATTTTTGAAAGGTCCCTAATCTTTAACTCTTTCAAACCTGGTAGCTTCTGGCTTTTGAGATGGTTTCCAAAATGACCCGAAGTCCTTCAAGAAGCCATCTCAAAAGCAACTAACCTAAGACTAGGCTTGTTTGCACTCATTTGAATGCATTTTTTATGCTGATTATGAATATGGTTATAAAAATGCATAATTTGAAAAAAATGAGCGACTATAACTGTTGACTGCAGCAGGATTCATCGGGTTAACATCACTGATAGGTTCTGAAATTTACTGTCAACATTATTTCGAGTATTGGGGGGTTCAGAAGTGCAGTCAACATAACTGTTACTTTGATTTATGTCATGATTTTATGTCAGGATATCGCTAGCGCAACACATAAGCCAAGAAAACTCAGTACTTTATTCTTTTATGTCATGGATTTCCTGGTAGAAAACTGTTTCAGGGAAAATTGCCATATCATAAGGAGGATTCAGTGGTTTTGCTAAACCTGTGACCCTTGGAAGTTTTAGCTGTTGCATTTGGAAATTTCGACAAAATTGCAACAAACGACAAAAAAAATTTATAGAAGATAGTATTCAAGAAAACTTACGCAGAAAAATCATTTTAAAAAACAATTTCCTGATTTTTGCTTTTAAATAATGTGAAATGGTGACTTTGTTGTAGAACCTTAAGTCCAAAGTAAGTCATAATAAAAAGCTTGATGAACGTAAGATCTTGCAATCATGAGTCCAGCATAGACCTGGGAGTTACCGTTTAATTTCCTACCCGTTTAAACGATCAGTATTTCCGTTCGTTTAAATGTGTACACGGTCATAATGACTGCCGAATTTGGCGCTTCCACGCAAATGCAATTCTAGCGCCATAAATCGTTCGTAATCAGGTTACCCGGCTTTGCATTCGACCATATTATCATCTTGAACCATAAAATGTTGTTTGTACTTACCTATGTTATGTTTTAATCCAAAATAAAGCAGTTGAATATCCCAAAGACCCCAACAACGAAATCACTATGGGCGCCTCCATATTTTTGTTACCAAGTTGGTCCCTTTAGTTGATAGTACCCGGTAGTTTATCTTTCCATAGAGTAATACAATATCAAGGTCTATAACACAGACTACACTCGCACGTACAAGAACTTGTAAACTGGGGATTTCCCTGTTTCCGTAAAAGTCAGAAACCACTTCAAGAAGCAGCATTGGAACTTTAACTTTACTTTTCACTGACACCGGGTAAATTTTGGTGAAAATTGACTTTAGCGATTAAAATAATACTGAAAAAAGTGACGTGTAAACGTGTAGTGAATTTTCTAAACATGGAGTAACCCTTCAGTTCGTGTACACTTCCCAAGCCCTAAGTCCGCACTAATAACCATTGCAATACAAACCCACGCACTAATCTTGTCTGTCACCCTCTAGTAGACGACTATTAGTAAAGAGTACAAAACATCAAAGAAAAGAAAACCGCAACTTTGTTAGCCAAATTTTTGGTTAGAAATTTAAGATGCAATCCAAGAAGATAATAAGATCAAATAGCCTGTGAGACTTTCTACTGAGTTATTACAGTGCTAATTTTAATCCCACTGACCATGCTCGCACAATTTTTTTTATTAGAAGCCATAGATTGAGAGTACCTCAACTCGCTGTCTTCACTCTGGTACCTCAAAAAACTTGGTCCAACTGTTGTTAGGGCTGAAAGGTATACAGAGGTATAACATTCCAACGAAAAACCTGTTGTCAGCAAATGAGTTGTTCTGAAAAAAAAAAAAAAAAAAAAGTGAACACATTTGACATGTATATCTACTTTGGTTGACGAGTTATAGCGTTTTTGCATATTAATTAGCTCATTTGCATATCTTGCACGTGACCCCTGGGGCCAATATTCTGTCACATGATTCGTCTCGACATTATCCACAACTTTTGCACAGACATCACCTATCCAAGTGTTATCGATTTTGAGATATATCAATTTGCATATTAATTAGATAATGCCGCCATTTTGAATGTTAATGAGTTCCGATATTAATTCTGTGTACAAGCTGTATACACTGACCAAAGACGATGCTCATGCGGAATTTTCGTACGTAGCGCACCTAATCTGTAGAAGAAGTAGGCCTCAAAAGATTTTTAGTTTTTGACCTCTATTGACCCCTACGAAAGGTCAAAGGTCAAAATATTTACACCCCTGATGTAGCTTGGGTCAGTGGTTCTTCTGACCAATTTTGGTTAATATCGGCCCAGCCGTTTGCCAGAAAAAGGCGAAAAACCGATGGTATGGAGAAGAAGAAGACGAAGAAAAATAAACAGCACAAGCAGAATACTATGCCCGTAGAACCGGGCATAGTAAATAGCCTGTGAGACTTTCTACTGAGTTATTACAGTGCTAATTTTAATCCCACTGACCATGCTCGCACAATTTTTTTTATTAGAAGCCATAGATTGAGAGCACCTCAACTCGCTGTCTTCACTCTGGTACCTCAAAAAACTTGGTCCAACTGTTGTTAGGGCTGAAAGGTATACAGAGGTATAACATTCCAACGAAAAACCTGTTGTCAGCAAATGAGTTGTTCTGTTAGTGATAAAATTGACAATTTAATAAGGATAATTTTTGTACATAAAGAAAAATTTAGTGGTATGCAATCATGTCATTAAATAAGTTGCCATTGCCATATGCCCCACATCTTTAAATGTTTGTTTTTTGCCATGATCCTAGTGGAAGTCAGGAAGATCGAACAATTCTTAAATGTTTTGGAAACAATTTGTTGAAAATTTGGATTTTGATTTGATAAGCACCTTTCAAATTGTTATTAATGGATGCAAAGTCCTATGTTATATAACTGATTTGTATTTAAACATGGCTCAGTGTGCGTTAGCGATTGTCATTTCTCCCTGTAAGCAATTTCATTGGCAAGCGATTAATACTGTTTTATGAATTGGATTATGTCCTGAGGGGGGTTTCTGTTGACTGTTTAAGCCTTTTTGACAAGCCCATAGCTTAATGGTGTATCTGATAGGTTTGTGGCTGTCTGATCGGCTTATCAGAAATTGGCTTTTTGAGAGGGGTTTACCGTACACTTGGGAAATGTGAATTTACCCATCTCGTAATGTTCAAGAAAACACCACTATGATTAAACGTGCTTGATATCTTGAGTTGGAAGGTTAAGGCAAATTAAATGCAGATGCAGCTCTCAACATTTGGTTTTATTCAAGGTAATTTTCTAGTACAAGTTCTAGTGCCAAACTCTAATCCTAGTTCTAACCTAAACATAACCCATAACATAATACGGAATAATTGAACAAAATGTGGGTTTTTACTTATCAAGGTTGTGATTCTTCAGGATTTTTCCTGATATCAAGTCTGAATATTGATATTTTAGTCCAATTCATGCTTTTTTTTCAGGATTTTTTTATTGCCTTCAGGGTTTCCCCCAAACCCCAGTCACACCCCGGACATACATGATGAGTTATAGTAAATATGTTACCCTAGTTCAAGTCAAAAGATCTACCTTTAAACTTTCACCTTTGCCCTTTAAAGTGACAGAGATGATTTTTTTTAAATACAAATTGCTCTCCCCTCTCACTTGTACATAGCTTTTTTACAGACCACCCACCGAGAACATTTTGAGGGTTTATTGGACAAACAAGTACAAAAGAAACCAAAAACCTTGAACTTGTTTGCTATCGTAATCGTCCCCATAGAAAACCATGCTTTAAATTTCTGTCGTGCACGACAAATTACTAAATCATCTTATTACATAAAGACGGCGCATTTGGTTCGAAAACGGGTTCGAAAAAAATGGGGGGGGCGCTTCTTTCTGGAAATTTCTTCATGGACTCCTTAATATAAATGTAAACTGAGAGGTCAGAGCAAAATCATTTTGCTCAGGAAGATTTGCACATATTGTGTCATTACACATGCTGGAAGTTAAAACTACATTTTAACAAAAATATGAGTGATAGTGTTATTTAAATCTGTTGTTTGAAATTCCTCATTATGGTTATTAGCTAGGCAGGTCAGATATTAAAGGTGCAACGAGAGATTTTGAAACACCCAAAAATTATGTCATAATGTTAATTTCATGTAGATTAGACACTCAATAGATTCTTACCTTGTATTTGGCTACAAAAATGTCTTAACAGAGAGAAAAGGGTGATTTTAATTTGCTTATATTTCAATAGAAAACATAGGCTGAATTTCGTATTTGCTCCTATACGAAATTAGGAATTTCGACTTTTTGTACAAAAGAAACATTTCTCAGCTTAATCCTTTCAGATGGGGATATTTTTATGGAAAGCTTTACATCGGGGCCAAAATCAGTACTTTAGATTTTTTTGTGGACCTTTCTTTTGTAAATCTCCTTTGCACCTTTAATTTGTCAGAATTAGCTGAAATTGTCACTTGAGGAAATGAAAGATTGAATATTGCATAATGGGGTCTCAAAATATGAGGAAAAACAGTTTGTTTTCCTCATTTAAATGTTTTTTTTGTTGGCAAGGTTACTCCAGGAAGTCTGACTTAGGGACCAACTGATGGTAACATCCAAACCAAACCTCTTTTAGCTCTAAGATTTCACAGGGTAAATGAGAAAAATAGTAGCTTTCTCATATACCAAAATTTTGACCACTTCCAATAAAATCTGGGGACAAGGCTATTGGCGATCAGGCTATGGCCCTGTAATTAATTGCAATTGAAATACTAACTCAACTTGTACAATGTGCTTTTGTTCCAACAGAAATTACGGCTACGATGTAAATCGTGCGCCGTCATCTCAAGCTCAGGTCAGCTTTTAAACTCCAGCGCTGGCGCTGAAATTGACCAGTACCCGTGCGTGATACGCATGAACAGTGCCCCTGTCTCGGGCTTCCAGGAGGACGTCGGCTCGCGGACAACGGTCAGGGTCATGGGTCACGTCAACCTCTTGAAACTCAACCAAAGCTTAGACGAACAGTACGAGATATTCACCAATAGTTCCACAAAGACTGAACGCCTAATTGTGCCGTGGCTTTATAACGTGCGAATAAATAAGAGGCGGGACAAATACTATAACATAGCCAAGAACTTTTCCAAGGTGTTTTCCGACACCCAGTTTTTTGTGCTGTCATCCAGCAAGATGGCGCATGCAGAAAATATTTTCAAGACAGAGACGGGCATAACAAGGTAAGATTCCACTAATTTATTAAACATTGTGAGAATATGTTAATATGTATATGTTAATATTGTAAGTTAATTTACAAATGCCAGAAAGAATGATTGATAGACAACTTTTAAATCAAAAAGTAAATTGCATTTTGGTTTAGTTGTCATAACAACTGGTTTGGCTATTTGGACATTATTTTACGTTGCAAAACACAGCTGTTTGATCCCATGCAAATTGTCTATTTTATTTTTAGAACACAATTTTGACAACTGATATAAGTAGGGACATACAAGAGCTATATTACCTCTGTAAAAATTAGAAAAATCCATTGTGGGAATCTTGCCATATAGGCCTTCAAAGGTCATTATTCATATGTTATAGCCAGTGGCATAACCAGACCTTTGCAAATGGAAGGGCAGAAGGGGTGCCTAGGCATTTTCTGAGGGGGGCAAATTTGGGTCCTTCTCCATAGACACTGTACAAACAGTCAGTTCGATTCTTGGAGATTTGGCCCGAAATCATGCTCCAGGACCATGACCAGTCTTAGTATCTCATAAGGCAGCTATTCGGGCCACAATCTCCGACGTGCAGTCAGTTCATTGGGGGGGGGGGCTGTTGGGGGAAGGGTTCTGAGTAGGGGGCGTTCTCCCCCGCCCCCTTGCTGGTTATGCCACTGGTTATAGCGCCCTCTATATGCCCATTCTCCATAGGGAGATGTGTATCTGTATTAATTGTCAAAAGTGTGTCATCGTTGATTTTTTTTTTGGTCGTAATAAATGACTTTCAAACAGCTATGAAAAACAAATAAAAATGTTTTGTGTTCTTCCTGATTTGTGAATAGTCACTGGCATACAATTAATTGCAGTTCGTACTCGACAGTTCAAGGGGTTTTCCTCTGTTGTCAGCCAGACATGACATTGACTATCTGATTTACACCCGGATATGAGCGTGTGAAAATGCATTTTTATTTCCTTTGCATATGGGCAATGTTTCCTGATCATAAGCAACCAACCGGCCCACATGCAATATATAACAACATTTTGCGAAGAGAAGAATTTTGTGCATGACTGCACAAAACAAATAATTAACCCTCTTAAATTGGTGTGGAGAATGAGTGCTACCCACTCAGATGTGTTACAAATCAGTTTTTATACATCAGTTAATGACAACCCTAATGACAATGAAGCAACCCTAGAAGAAACAATTTTCTAGGACTGTGCTGGCACAGGCAGTTAGAATTGAGGTTAATTGCTTGAGTTAGGATTTTGATCAGTGGTGACATTATTTCTCTGCCTTCCTGAATATCATTGTGTAGCATTACAACATGCATACATTACTACATGTGTGAGTGATTTGTCAAGGGTTTATCACTGCTAATGGAGCTGTTCGATGTTATTTGTAA
This sequence comes from Ophioderma brevispina, assembly GCA_023653785.1. Classification (NCBI taxonomy): domain Eukaryota; kingdom Metazoa; phylum Echinodermata; class Ophiuroidea; order Amphilepidida; family Ophiodermatidae; genus Ophioderma; species Ophioderma brevispina. Next base: position 7,865 of record JAMKCH010053373.1, read on the forward strand.
CAATAATGATGCATCATCACTGCATGCATCCATTTGTATTTGTCCAAGGGGTTATTCATTTGCTTACTGGCAGCTGTAGCTGTTATATGTACAATAACGTATGCATCCATCACCTACTGCATGCATCCAGTGTATTTGTAAGGGTTAGTCCTGTTACTTGCCGATGTTAGATGTTTGTAACCAGGGCGGAAAAAATGTTTATTTCCCGGGCGCGTAACCAATATTGAGAATTCCCGATTTCCCGCGATAGGACGGAGCGGCAAGCAGCCGCGGCGCCGCGTCAGCGGCGCGAGGGGGGTTGTCTGAGGGGGGGATGTGCCCACTCAAGAAGTTGAAGCTTTTTGAAAAAATGGACAGCCGAAATGACGCGATTGGGCACCATTTTCACATTTTGAAGTATGAGCATGTCAAATGCTTGAATGTTGGTGTGTTGTGTAAATGTCACAGAGCTTGTGGATCCCATGCTGGGGAAGCAAAAATTTGGCGCATGCGCCAAAGATATTGTGGGTATCACATATTCCTAATTGCTGTCTGCCCCTACTAGTAGATCAAGGCGGCCGGGGGATTTCCCAAACACTTAATAATAGCAACGGGGAGGAAAAGAGATTGATCGCCGCACATATAATAACCACAAGAATCATGTAAAGGCGAACCTAACGAACAGATTTTAAACATATGAATGTCGAATTAATATTTGGTTGTTATGGTTGAAATCTCGGATACAGTTTATCTAAATGGTAATTTTTCGGACTCAGCACAGTGCGCACCCCACGTACCTGTCAAGACACGCACGCTTCTTCCCTCAAACTAGGCCAAGCTGACGGACTTTTACTTCACTTTGCCATTATAAATGGAATTCATCCGACGTAAACGCGTATTTTTTTATCATCCGGCCATCCACAAAAATAACATTTTGAAAGGGTTAATGAAACGTTAAATCATCTATTCAGGTGTTATTTTTTGAAATAGCGAAGGATTTGATTAAAAATTTCCATTGAAAAGTAAACAAACCCCATAGATGTTTCCGGCAGGTAACATAGTGGTGGTGGGTAATGGATGATTACGCGCGCGGAATTGTCCACTTGAACTTTTAGAATGAATGGATATTAAAGGATTGAAGGGGTATGCACAAAATCTACCGAACATTGGTAAATATTAAAGGACAAGCGACTCTACGTCGATACGACGCCAATAGTCAGCTAGTGGAGTTTTAGTGAGCAAATAGTGAACTAATTTATATCTCAAAGATCGACATTTTATGATTATTTAACATTTAAAACTGAAATACACGATGAAGGTCTTTGATCACAATATTTTCTGTCACGTTTCTCTTCAATTAAATTTTGTTAAGCTTCAAATTCCTTTTTTCTTTTTTTTTTCTTCCTTTTTTTCTTCCTTTTTTTTGGGGGGGTAATAGCTTACAAATGTTCCGCGAGCTTCCGAATTTCCCGGCCGCAGTCGGCCGAGTTACCCAGTTTTTTCCAGCCCTGTATGTAACAATACAGAATGCATTCATCACCGACAGCTTGCAGTGTATTGTCAAGGGATGTTATGAACAATACAAAATGCTCATCAATCCTGCATGCATATGCCCAGTGTATTTGTCAAGGGTTATCCATTGCTTACTGCAGCGTTAGATGTATGTAACAGATACAGAATGCATCCATCACTGCATGCATCTAGTGTATTGTCAAGGGTATCAATGCTTACTGGTAGCTTGTTAGAGTTATATAACAATACAGAATGCATTAATCACTGCATGCATCCAGTGTATGTCAAGGGTTATCCATTGCTTACTGGCAGCTGTTAGATGTTATGGAACAATACAGAATGACATCCCATCACTGCATGCATCTAGTGTATTTGTCAAGGGTTATTCACTGCTTACTGGCAGCTGTTAGATGTTATGTAACAATACAGAATGATTCCATCACTGCATGCATCCAGTTATTGTCAAGGGTTATCCATTGCTTACTGGCAGATGTAGAGTATGTAACAATAACAGAGCATCAATCACGGCATTGCATTAGTGTATTTTGTCAGAAGGGCTTATCACTGCTACTGGTTAGCGTTGTGAGGATGTTATATAACATACAGAATGCAGTATCACTGTAGCATCTAGTTGTATTTGTCAAGGGTTAGACCGCGGTCACACAAGCAATATTTCTGTTTTGTTACGTAATATTCTTATTGTGGTTACTACTGCAATTTTTACATTTTACGACGGTAACGGTCAACACGGTAGATTATCGGAATTACGAGGTCGCTGTTTTTTACAAATTATGTCCCCGGGAGGGTCAAAACATGGTTCATTGCTTAAGCATGGTAGGTAAACTACGAAATGCGGTCACACGGCGATTTTTTTTTTTTGCCAGTAAATACGACAGTACCGTGGTAGAAAGCGGCCGCCTTGCCCCCCACGACCCCACACAAACGAGGGAAATTATCATCGTTAGTTAACGACAGTATATGGTACAAAAACGACATGCGTCTTACGTTGCGTCACACGCCGCTTTAGGGTTACTATTGTAGTAAAATACGGAAAAAAAATAAGCCTCGTGTGACCCCCGGTCGTATTCACTGTTACTGGTAAGATGTTAGATTAGGTAACAATACAGAAGCATCTCAATCATGCATGCATCCAGTGTATTTGTCAAGGGGTATCCATTGCTTACTGGCAAGCTGTTAGAAAAATTTGTATGTAACATACAGAATGCAATCCATCCCGGCATGCAATCTGTGTTTTGTCAAGGGGTTTCACTGCTTACTGGCAGCTGTTAGATGTTCTGTAACACTACAGAATGCATTCATCACTGCATGCATCAGTGAATTTGTCAGGGTTTCTCCATTGCTTACTGGCAGCTGTTAGATGTTATGTAACCATAGCAGAATGCATCCATCACTGCTGCATCTAGTGTATTGTCAGGGTTATTCACTGCTTACTGGACTTGTTAGATGTTATATAAACAATACATAAAAATCATTAATCACTGTAATTCTCTAGGGTATTTGTCGAAGGGTTAGACCGCGGTCACACAAGCAAATTCGTTGTTGTGTCGTAATATTCTTATTGTGGTACTACTACTGCAATAATTATACACGGTAAACCGGTCCACACGGTTGATTATCGGAAATTACGAGTCGTTGTTTACAATGAGTCACCCGGGATGTCCAACATGGTTTTCTGCGTAGCATGGTTAAGTAAAACACGAACTGCGGTCAACACGGGGGCGATTTTTGCTGCCCAGTACATTAAACGCGTCACCGTGGTAGAAAGCAGCCCAAGGACGGAAATTATCATCGTGAAGTTATTACGACATTACTATGGTACAACAACGCATTCGATTTACTTGCCGGTCACAACGCAGCCTTTATTGTAGTACTATTGTAGTAAAACTAAACTACGGAAAAAAGCCCGTGTGACCCCCGGTCTTATTCACTGATTACGGTAGCGTTAGATGTTATGTAACAATACAGAATGTATTCATCACGCCAATGCCATCCAGTGTATTGTTAAAGGTTATATCTGCTTACTGGCAGCTGTTGGATGTATGTACAATACAGAATGCATTAATCATTGCATATGCCCCAGTGTATTTGTCCAAGGTTATTCACAGCTACTCGCACTGTTAGATATTATGTATAGTACAGCAAAACATTATTTTTGATAATCTTTTTATTGGAGTATCTTTAGTTTTTAGCTCGGCATACGTAGTATAAGAGTCTATTGTTATGGGCCATGTGTTGACTCATATCTATCTATCTATCTATCTATCTGTTTAACACTGCCTAATGCGTCTTGTGCCAAACGCTTGGGCCGCTTGCAGCGAAAATCGGTCGATAGTCATGACCCAATGCCCATGGGGGTGTTCACAGATTTGGGTCCAAGGTCACCGTGGGCCAAAGATTCCAGGGCACATTCTTTTCTTTGAAATCTATAAATCCTTCGTGTGCCCAAATGCACATTTGGTATAATCACTAGACGTGGTTAGAAAACCACTGACCCCAAGCCTATGGGGTGGTTCACAGATTTGGGTCAAAAGGTCACGTTGGGGCCCGCAAAAAATTAAGGATTCTTTGAATTATAATACATTCCTTCTTGGCCACATCATTGTTAATAACACTAGACTTGGTTAGAAGATGTTTGACCCAAGTCCATATGTGGGTTTTCACAGATTGGGTCAAAGGTCACGGGGCCATTACAGGGGCATTCTTTTGAAAATCTTAAAATTTTCCTTCTTGTGCCACAAATCATTTTTATAATCACTAACTATACTTGGTTGATTACCCAGGCCCTGTGGGGTGTTCACAGATAAATGGCAATTCCACGACAGAGAGAGAAAAAATCCAATTTTGAAATTGAGAATTGAATAAACAATTAGGTATCCAAATTAAAGCTGAAAGTCTAAAGTTTCCTGATATTGACTATTTAATTGGTCCCCGCCAACTTTAGTTTGGCAAAAGGGGACTATTAGAAATGCCCTGCGTCCGTGTATGTGTGCGTTGTGCTGCTATGCGTGTGGTGCGTCGTCCCACGGCAAGATCTTCTGGATCTAACGCAAGTGTGGGTTCATCTTCGCGCAAAATAGAGCATTCAAAAAGTTGTATGGCTGGCTGGGAAGTAAAGTGGTCATGTGACATAGTCAAAGGTCAAATATGGTAAAAAATAGGGTCAAAGTTGGTCAAAAATAGGGTTATATTGTAAACACGATATCTTTTGTATCTAAGCCAAGTTTATGGGTGTGTTTTTGTTGTTGTGTCCTCTTGCCAAGAGATGGGTAAACCAAGTAGACGGTGGATGAGATCGGAGGTGGGTCATGTGGCATGGGTTGTCAAAGGTCAAATAGGTTCAAATAGGGGGTTCAAATTTGGTCAAAAATGGGATTAATTTGCTATAAGCCTGGGAAATTGTGGCAGGATGAATGAAAAGACTTGGTGGGGTTTGGTCCCAACATTCAGTGCGACAAACTTTGAAGGTCATTTCAAGGTAATCAGGGGTCAATCAATGTCAATGGAATTAATAATTTGCTATAATATAATAATATAATAATTTGTATTTTTTAACCGCGCACATATCCACGTCACGTATCAGGCGCTGTGTGCGGCTGCCATGAATGGCGCTCAGCACATCAGAGAAACATAATACCATAACAGATTTTGCCAAGAAGCCGATTTTGAAGGCAGGAGAGAACCGAGTACCCGATAAAACCGCGGTAACGGTATGGATCGAGAACCAAATTCCCATCAAGCCACCGAGAAGAGCCCCTGGCCGGAGAAATCGAAACCCTTGTCACAATATGGTAGGTTATAACTTGGTGGGGTGGGGTCAACTATCAGTGCCAAAAATTGAAGGTCATTTCAAGTCAGGCAGGTGTCATTCCAGGTCAATGGAATTTAAATTGCTATAAAGCCCTTGTCAATTGTGGTAGGATGATGAAAACTGGTGATGTGGTCAACATTCAGTGCCAAAAATTTTGAAGGTCAATTCAAGGTCCTGTGGGGTCATCAGGTCAAAGCACTAAGTAGGTGGGAGGATGATGAAAACTTGGTGGGTGTGGTCATCATTCATTCATGCCAAAAACAAAATTTTGATGGTCATTTCAAGGTCATGTGGGGTCATCCCAAGGTCAAATCACCTAGTATGTTTTAGGATGATGAAACTTCCTGGGTGTGGTCAACATTCAGTGGCCAACAATTTTGATGGTCCTTTCAAGGTCATGTGTGGTCATCCAAGGTCAATCCATATACATGGTATAGGCCATGAAACTGCTATTCATTGCCGAAAAATTTGAAGGTTCTTTCAAGGTCGTGGGGTATTCAAGTCAACTAACTCAACATGAAACATTGTGGATGTGGTCAACATTTCTGAACCGAAAATTGTGAAGGTCATTTCAAGGTCAAGTAGGGTCATCTAAGGTCAAATAACTTCAAATAGTTGTATGGTCAATGTCAGGGGTTCTCAATAGGCGGCCCGCGGGCCAAATCCGGCCCGCCAACCATTGGTTTTTGGCCCTTGACGTGCTCTAAAATATAAAGGGAAACATAAGAATTTCAGGTGTACTTGGCCCTCAAGTAGGGAACTTTCAAACGTGTTTGGCATTCTCTGGCCCTTCAGCAAATATAATTGAGAACCCCTGGTCAATGTAGTCAACATTTGATACCGTCAAATTGCAACTGCTATGGTGCCAGCAGCCTCAGTGGTTTGAGAACCACTTATTTCCATCACAATTCTCCCTGTGATCTTAAAATTATATTTCCCTCCATTTACTGTCGCGACGGGCGGGGGACCTTTGTGGTTTGAGAACCGCCTTGTTCAATTTTGGACACCCGTAACCATGTAAAACTAAAATCTATTAATAAACATGATTTTTTGGTAAAAATATCAAAAATAAGGCACAATATAAAGCCATGAAAATCAATCAAAATTACTGTAATTGATGTTATAAATTATCATAATAGTAACTTTGGACCATTTCCAAGCAACACAAACAGTTGTTTTTAGGTTTACGCAATTTGTTCCGCATCAGCGGCATCAATTTGGACAACAGTGAAAAACGTCACACTGTTACCAAAAAAATGCATATTTTTAGGATATTTTTAAAAATACTAAATGCATTGGTCTTATTACTTTTCTTAAAACAAGTGTTCATATGTCTACCAACTGCAAGTGTTTGTTTGAATTTATTTGTATTAGTTGTGTTTTATATCAAAATTAAATTTGTCACACTGTTACTATTTGGTAACAGTGTGACGGTAACAGTGTGACATCCCATTGAAATACACAGGCTTCTAAGTCTGAAAATCCCATACAATGTTTTGAATTTTATAAGTGCCTTATAAACATTAAAAGTGCACTGTGCCAGAAAGTTGATGGCTGAGTGTTAACTTAAATGTCATTGATAGCCTTGTTATGCAAATAAGGTATGTTCAAGTGACCATCATTTGCATAATCTCCAATGCCAATGATAATGACCCAAAACACCATATAATCACAAGTGAGCATCATTCATTCTACTGCTGCAGCAAAGTGTGCACACACACTTCTCTGTTGCCAGTGGACATTCATGTACAACAGAGAACACTAAGTACTTTCCAGAACTCATCTAAAATGGTAATTAACTAAAAACCAAACCCTTGGGTACCTTATGTTAAGTTTATGTAACACCACCTTTTACCGGTTATGTAACTTACATAGGAGCCTAAACTAGATTTGAACTTTTGGGTTTTTTACAAGTTTTATACATTTGTGTACATTTGTGTCATTAAAAAAAAACAAGTGCATGTAGAATTAGCATAACTTGTACCTGCCAGTGCCAAAAGCTTAACTCTCTATCTTAGGCAATGTATGTGTACGAGCTGTTCCAATACCTAGAGAAAATTGTTCACGTGGTAGAGACATTTTCACGACTAAAAATCATATTTACAATCTTTTGACTTATTATGGATCCATATTTCCAGGAGTTTATGCAACTTAAGTAATTAATGCAATTTACATGTAATCCAAAGGTTTTAATTTAGCCCGACAAGATTTATGCTAATATCTTACTTAGACATACTGGTGCTGCAGTCACCCAATTCAAATCCTCACACAGCAGTATTGCTGAGTGTGAGGTAATCCGGCCACCCCCGTTACGGGACAAAAAACCAGATTTAAAATTTGGATTTTAACAAAAACTATAATATGCTATGCCTTGCCATGTATGAAATAGCAAAACTTCAAATAGAAAGTGGAATGTTTTTTTGTAGTATTTTTTAAGATTGGCCAACAGTCTGCACTGAACTTTGGTGCAATTTTAATTAACATTTTACTTAACATTTCAAATGACAAACTGTTACCTACTGAATTCAAGATTTTAATTCAAAATTCTTGTTTTTCCATGGTGAATTTACTAAAAAAGATATTTGCATTGGGGATTGATAACATAGACCTCAAACAGGCGTACTATTACCAAAATACAATCATACCCCAATTCTGAATTTCTCCCACATCAAAAACCGTGAATTGCAATTTTTAAATAGTGTCTATTAATTTAAATTGAGACCCATGCTGTTGTATGAAACATTATGAAAAGGGGGTTTCTAAAGTTGTTAGTACACCAAACTACCCAGTGGACTACCCAATACATGTGTCACTATTAGATGGCTAATGACAAGTTGGGAATTTTAAAATTGCCATATTTATGGTAACCAATGTTGTCAACTGTTACCCTGCACACTGTATACCTGGAACATGAATTCACTATGACGCCATATATTTTTAATATCCGCAAACCAATTTTTTAATATTGGAAGATATCAGCCGAAAACCTAAAACTATAACCCAATAATCATGGCTACAAACAAAAAGATGGTAGCTTTTGACAAATCACACAGGTTTTGATGGTATGTCTAGTAGAAATTCAACTAGGGACTTTTGGCGTCAAAAACAACACTGTTACCAGACGATTAATTGATTAATAATTAAACATACTAAACTGTTGTAAATATCAACACATCACTGAAAATGTTTGTTGCAGTACTAGTTGAATAGCTGTCATACATTGGTTTGAATTTTAAATTTAAATATTCTTACATTGATGAGTGACTCTGGTGATATTTTGTAATGTGTCACAGCTGTTTACTCGTGAATTTGCCCAAATTCCTTCGTGTTCTACCATCAATTGTTATAATCACTAGACTTACTCAGAAGAAGAACTGCTAACCCAAGGCCCATGTGTGGGGGTGTTCACGATTTGGGTCAGAGTTCACGTGAGGCCCATTCAAAGGGGCATTCTTTGAAATCTGTAACATTCCTTCTTGGCCCACAAATCAATGCATAATCCTAGACTTTGTAGGAGAACTGTTGACCCCAGGCCCATATGGGGATGTTCACAGATTTTGGGTCAAAGGTCCATATGGGTCAATAAAGGGCAATTCTTTGAAAATCTGTAAGTTCCCTCTGTGCCTCAATCATTTGCTTTAATCATTAAGACTTGTTGGTCAGGAAGAACTGCTAATCCAAGGCCCATATAGGATGTCACAGATTGGGTCAAAGGTTCGCACTGGTCCGATTGTCAGAGATCTGCTGAATCCAGGGCCATCCCGATTGGTCAAGAGGTCACACTGGTCACTTATGGGCATTCTTTGAAAATCTTAAATTCCTTCTTGTGCCACAATCAATTGCTTAATCAGTATACCTTCCAGGAGAACCGCTGACCCAGACCCATATAGGGTTTTCATATATTTGGGTTCAAAGTCCATGGTCCGATTAAAGGCATTCTTTAACGAATCTTAAATTCCCTCTGTGCTTCAAACCTTTCCTCTAATACCCAACATGCTCAGAAGAAACTTGACCCAACCGCCCATATCATTGGTCATTGCACTTATTCACTGTCAAAATACACTAATCAATGTGGTAAAGGATGAACTTTGGTGGGTGTGGTCAACGGTTCAGCGCCAACATTTGGAGGTCATTTCAAGGTCAGGCAGAGTCTCACACATCTTTTCCTGATATCGTAACCTTATGTTCTTTTGTTCTTTAGGTAGCTACCGCGAACTGGCGGGACTTTGTGTTCAAGACTGCCTTGTCCCACGATTAATTGTCTCAACAAAATGGAAAAATGTTTGACCCCCCCCCGATGTGGTGTCAAATAAAAGACAGATAATACAAAATACTTTTTGTAAAACCTGAGTGCTACTCATAATGTCTCTTACTTATGCTCATTGGGGAACTTTCTCAAAATTAGATCTGCCCAATAAAATATGTGCCCCAGATGTTGTGCCCATACTAATAACCTCGAGTACAGCACCATTGGTGCTCTTGTATTAAAAATGCCCCATACAACTTAAAGAGGGTGACCCGATTTATATCAAGATTCATCTTGCTTGGATAAAGTTTTCATCTTTGATTGAATGTCCTGACACCCATATTCCTCCTGCAGCTCTGCGCTACCTGTAAAGTTTCACAGTCGTATTTCAACTTTTTTTAATATGAAGAAGCAACAATCATGAATTTTTTGTGACCCCATAGAACACTGTGCCCAATTAATATGTTCAAAACCATAATGCGAACTCTTCACAGGGGTAATGAGAAGAAAAATAGTAGCTGTATTTAGACACCAATACGTGACCACTTCCAGCAAGAGGCTATTAGTGATCGGGCCACAGACCTTATTGTTACTGAGTTAGTAAACTTGACAATGACTTACCAGGGTTTATGACTACTCTATCCCACATTACTCACATCTGAAGGCCTTCCAAGAAGACACGTGTTTTATTCAGCATTTTGTTGTCAAAAACTGAGGAAAGTATAGCGATGCAGTTGATTAATGACTATGCAGGCTCTTACACGAATTTGACTGATAGATTCCAGCAAGTAACTGAGGTTGGGATTTGAACAGGGAACCTGACAACATCAAGCTCACTGTGTAAACAACACACCAAACCCGCCTTCTCCATTTATCAACCACTTAAGGTTGTGTATGGTTGAAAATCGCAATGTATTCGATACCCTCAATCATTGGTTGACCGCCTTTTCTTAATTCTCTTGGGGACTTTTGAGATATTGTTACTCAACTCCTATGTACAACAGTAGCCTTTATTAGGCTTATTATTTCCATACACAAGATACTGTTCATATAATTTAGCGGTTCTCTATGTCTTGTTATTCAATGTGATTGAGGACACGGACCAGGTGGCTGTGCCTTTGCTGATAAAATGCCTGTAAAAGGATGGCAATTTTTACCTGTATTTTTTGCACTTTCTGCTATTTTTTTAGCATTTTGTTTTTAAATTTAGCTTTTTAAAACTAATCCTCTTAGAACTTGCCTACAAATAAACATTTTTTGCATGTGCTTAATTTTTGTGTTTGTTCAGAAGTACGTGAAAAGCACGAAAATGTTCCACTTTACAGTATTTAATAACAAGTTGTACTTGAACCCAAGAGGGCAGAGCAACCCAAATGATCCCGATTTGGGCTCTTCCATCTAATATTATTGCCACTTCTAATGGCCACCTCAGCAACAACAATGAGCCATGAATGCCTTAAGACAGCTTAGTTTCTTTCTCCATATAACCAATAGACCCAAGGGGCATTTGAATTTGGCTAGGAAGAACAAAACTACAGAGATTTTTACAAGTGTCAGGTTATATTTGATGAAATTTGTGCGTTTTCCAATCTGAATGAAATTTATTATGAATTTGTGCACTTTCTGTTATTTGAAGAGAAGTCCGTACACAAGCTACATGAATGCATGGCCCTTAATAAAAACAATCCAGGGGATTTTTACAAGGGGATGACCCGATTAGTATATATAAGTTTCCATCTTGTATAGAATAGCCTTCACCCCACAACCCCACTGTAAAGTTCACGCCGATAGTTCACTTCCGGTTTGACGTGAGAGCTAAAAGTGATTTTTGTAAGGCTTCAATAGAGTACTGTGGAAATTTTTAATTAGTCAAACAAAACGGGCCACATTTTCACTCATAACTCCCCAAGACATCGTATTTCCTAAGATTTCAACCCGGTAAAAAAAAAGGAGCTTTCTTCAGATACCAAAAATTTTGGACCACTTCTCCGGTAAAGTCTGGGGTTCTGGGGATTAGGCTAGTAGCGTCAAGCCATATGGCCCTTTAAGTTGCTTTAGTTCTGATGGACCAGTGTCCATCTTCTCCCTTTTTTTTCCTTGTAACTTTTTTGTTACAAACACCTGAATTTTACTGAGCAAATAATGATTGGTAGTTAAAAAAAGGCTGTTTGAATTTATTTTTATTCATCTTCATGATAAGAGACATTTCAATGTATCATTTTATTCTATATTAGTGATTTTCCCTCCATCTCCCAATAAAGCAATTTTCTACGTGCACTATGCCCTTGATTTCATATTTTAATAAGGCATGAATGTTGTTTCAACATTATTAAATTTGCAAAGCTGCTTTTTTTTTTGGCCAATAGAAGTGTGGAAATTAAAATACCTTAATGGTAGATACTTAGAGGTTTTAAGACGTAAGTCAGTGGCTTTTGAGATGGCTTCCCACATCTGCAGTCATTTGGGGATGCCATCTTGAACCACTGAATAACTAGGATTGTTTGGACTTACTTTCACGATGTATTTTCCATGCTGATTCAAAGTAATATCACAAAAAGCACAAATTTAAAATATTTGAGAAAAAATGGAACAAAATGGTGAACTGACTGAGGTACTACAGTCTCGGATTGAGATGAAAACTAACTACACTACTACAGTTCACAAATCATGATTTACATATTTGACATTATTTTGCTGCTGGCAGATGTTTTGCCCTTTCCCTGCCCGAGGGTGTTTGAATCAATCCCATAAAGCATTGCAAGTACCTGTACTTTAATGGTACTAAACACATGTCTACTTACGAGGAAAAAGTAGCCTAGAATTTAAGAACCACCAGACATTTTGTATCTTCTCAAATTCACTAAGTACTAATGTTTTGAGTGCTAAATGGTGGGTTTTTTTTTTTTAATGTGTTAATATTGGATTGTTGTGGGAGCACACATGACCGTATTGAGTGTAATTCCCAAAACTGTTGCCTGTGGATTCAACACACATACACCAAACCCTCTGGTTCCCTCCGAAGCCAGATACTAAATCTTTAGTTTGACATCTCTCAGCTCCGAATCATCCAAATTACTGTGATCATCAAACTCTAAGAATTTTTCCACTTCCATTTGATGATGGAGCCGTCAATTGAGCAAAGGCGTTGTCCACATTTGATGTGTAGCAAAGCAATCCTTTTCATAAAGGTATGTCACTTTTTAAGTGCTCTGTGTTTGAAAACACCCATGTTTGCGACTGATTCAATTTGCAAATATAGAAATTCATATCTCAGCAAAAAAAAAACCAAAATAAAAGTGCCGAAATTACAAGGGAGATATGCGTTACACCACAAAATAATTACATCTCATCAAACATTTTCTCGGCTATAAATTGACTGGTTATTTTTAAAAACTGGATTTTTAGAAAGAGAACCAACCTCTTCTAACAAGAATGAAAAAGTCATATGATGGAGGCAGATTTTCAAAGATTTGCATGCCACCCCACATTGAAATGTATGGTAAAAAGAACCGTTTTATCAGTTAAATGACTCTGGTGTCATTTTATTAAGCACCGGCAGAGAAATGGCATTTACACGTTAAATTAAATTTGGTAACAAAAGAAAAAGAATGTAACTAGTACTATAAGGGGTGTGGAAATTCTAAACAGCATTTTTTTCCTGTTATTTTCGTGTAGAAACTACATACAGAGTAAAAAAAATAGTACTGGAGCAACTTTTTAAAAAAAAAAAAAAAAAAAAAAACCGCCCATTTTTTTTTTTTTTGGCCTTTTTTTTTTTTGTTTTTTTGTTTTTTTTTTTTTTTTTTTTTTTTTTTTTTTTTTTTTTTTTTTTTTTTTTTTTTTTTTTTTTTTTGTTGCAAATCCCACCAAACAATATTCCTGTTGATATGACAAACTAACCTTATTGCAACCTTTTTGGCTGTGATATAGAGCTGTTTTTGAGTCAATCCCACATGCACCATTTTGGGAAAATTTTCGCCACAATGAGGTATTGTGCCCCCCAAAACCCTTATCCTTACCACATAAAAATCCTTGCTTTTACGCTCATAATTAGCCCACACAGCGCTAGTACTTAGGATTTTTAGCATTACATGAAAAGTCTTGGGTTGCTTAAACTTCTGCAGCACTTTTTATGTCTTACGTATTGACATGTAATTTATAGCACATTGCACTGTATTATGGGTTGATTTAAACACCTCAGGCTGAGATTGTTTTATCAGAATGTCCTGGTGACAATCAGACAAATAGATTTGGTCTGATAGTAATTTTTGCTGTTGGTCCATTTTTATGCTCTTCTGTGCCCATGGTTACAGGAAGAAGCAAGACCTGGCTGTCACGCTGGATGACGTACTGTTCGCTCTTGATGTCTGTGAAGATATTGATGTGTTCGGGCTCGTCAGCGACGACTTCTGGCAAGTAAGAACTTTTTCCATCACGCTCGCATACACAAATAGAATGTGTCAACCATATTTTTTTTTAATCTAGTAGATAAAATCAAAAATATAGCCAAAAATGAAAGACGATCCAGGATTTATGTGAGATCACATTAAAAATGTTTTCATACTTTACAAAGAACGTTGATTTGTAAAGGTTGGTTCAAAAGTTTCCATTAATAAACTTGCATATTTTCTTACTGCAATCAGTTGTAGGTAGCAGTAGCAAACAGGTGGGTGGTTTCCCCCTCAGAGAGCTTTGACCGGGAAGAAAAAACCTTGAAAATCATGCTAAATAGCCCCTTTTTTTGCCTCTGGGCTGGGAAATTTTTACTTCCAACGGGAAATCTGCCTCAACACCGGAAATTTGCCCCCGCTGACGTAACTGCTGTTAATCCCCTTTGAAATGTACCAATTATCTAAAGTCCACATCACTATTCTAGAAAATTTGAAATACCCCCTCCCCCATAAAAGGTGCAGCTTAAATCAAGTATGCCTTCCATATTGTGGTATTGAATTCATCTGGAATAGCCAACAAATGGCTACAGTCAGGTTATGATCATTTCATGGCTGTCACATGCAGGGCACCGAGACTCATGCATTGGATCATGACCAGACCAACCTATTCTATGAATTCAGTCCTCCTTATGGAGACATGCTCAGTCTGTTAGGCTGTCCAAGGGGGTGTAGGGAATTAATTTGGAATAGCTTAAATCTGTGACCAGAGGGTGTATTGAATCAATCCCACAATGCAGCCAGTTTTTTGGGAAATTTCACCTCAATAAATAAGGTATGTGAACACATAAAAATCCTATTCTTAACCCATAAATATCATGAACTTTTACCATCAATTTAGCCTACAAAGCCTTAGTACTTAGGAAATTTTTTGCATTAATTCTGAAAGTCTTGTTTGTTCCTTGAACTTTTGGAACACATTTATCCCTAAGTGCTGACCAGTGTTTAGAACCAGTACAGTATAGGGGGCACATTGCAATGCATTATGGGATTGATTCAAAACACCCTCTGATCTGTGACATTTCTGCTATTCTTTACACCAACTTTTTTCTGTAGCTGAGCAGACAACCCTTTTTTATCCTCCTGGCCCATAAGGGCGTGGGTGATTCTTGTCATGCGAAATCTGTCTGTCGTCTGTCTCCACCTGTAATCACCAGGATCCTGACCCGATCTAGATTACACTTGCACCACAGGACCTTATTAACTACGCTCAGGTCATACTTTTGCATATTCACTTTCCACTCTTTTCCCCAGAACGTGTGCAAACTCTCTTACCAACCGGCCTGGGGGATCCGCACGGTTTAACTGCGGTATTTTTAGATTCTACATTTAATAAGATACGCAGACGCAGGATTCATATTCCCTCATGGATCAATTCGGAGCCTGTCCTGCTGATGTAAAACTAAACGTCATTCTCAATTTGAAATGACATGAGTTGATGATTCAGACATGGCCGTCGCGCTCATTCAAACGTAGCAACTCACCCAACGAATCTAACGATTAATACATCACGACAGTCGCCACCCAAACTAATTGGGTGCCTTTGATGTGGGTCCAGAATGTGGGTGTAACATGGCCCATGAACGGTCCCTGTCCTCACCCTTCAGTATAAAATTTAAAAACACCCTATAGTGGATTTGACGCTACAACTCTGATGGTTGTGATAAGAAAATCTTGCTGTTAACAGAATTTTAATGACAAGAATTATTTTCCATATTAAACTAATGATGGGTAGGACATGACCTTGTTATGTAATAGAAATAGGCTGATTGAAACTCTGAAATAAGACAGAAATACAATTTTAGCGCTGTTTTCTCCTGGTATCCACGTAAACACGTACAGTCCTCTGTGGTCCAGGGGTATTCTCAGCCTAGTAAGCTAGAGGAACGGGTTCGAGACCGTGTATTTTTCGTCTTTATTTAATTCAATGCTCACATTTTCCCTCTGAGCCTCTTATAATAAAGAATGGCAGTGTACAGTTTCTTTCAAGTTTCAATATTAAACAAAGGTACCTTTATTATTTTTTTGGGACTGAAAAATATAAGGATACTATCTTAAATTAAATCTTTGCACTCTATCAGTATTTTGAAATATGAAATATTTCCACATCCCCCCGCCCCCCCCCCAGACTACGCTGACTACATTAACTAAAAGTATTTGATAATATACCATCAAATATACGGACTACCAAGTAGTCTAGGTGAATTCCTAATACAAGTACCTCAATTGTTTCTTTTTTACTTTAGGCACCATCCAAATAACTCCACCCCGTATCACTACTACGAGGAGAAAGACGGCAAGAAAGAATGCGAGTACTACCAGGCATGAAGACGCACCTCACTTCGGCCACTTGTCATCACAGAAAAGGCGACTTCGCCTCGGTGGGCCGCGCCGCTCCAAACATCAAATTCCGCTACCCAGAGTGGAATGCACTCCTACACCACGTCAAACTCTCTCGACACCCCGTTTCTGAAGCTCTAACAAGAGGCACGTCAATAAGACCACTGAAAGACGCAAAAAACAAAAAGGGGCGTGGACCGGCAAAGCCAAAAGGACCGCCGTTAATCGGTCCGAAAACAAAGAGGAAGCCGAGAAGGAAAAATACCAGAAGTTCACGCATGCCGTCATGTTTATCGTGGCCATCTTCCTTAGCTTAGTAGTCTTCTTGTTGCTGTTTTTTTACTGGCAAGTTATTGTTTTCTGCCTTTATTTGTGACCAAATGCCAACAAATAATGTTAGTTTATTACGAGGCACTTTCTATTTGAAGACATATTTTGGTTGTATAAGATTTAGTTTGCTTCTAAGTCAGAGCATAAACAATAAATTATACTATATGACAAGGGTTATGCTCCAAATAGCAGTATTTTTTAATATACTGAAACGGATGAATTTTGTATGCATCAAATAAGTGTTTTATGTAATGTGATTAAAATGTTTGTTGGCATTATTTAGGCTCAGAAATCATGCTCAATGTTTTTCCGTAATGTTTATCTTTTATTTGCCCTATGTGTACACTAAGTATGTGTCGTTTTTCAAATCATTGATCCTGACATCCCCCACCCCGGTCGATCAGTGAATTCTCACCTAGTTAACGCATACATTGATATATTGATAACTTATTGACGTAAAAGTTAATTGCTTTGTTGATTGAAGTTTGAACATCATTCTCTAATTAAACAGCACTAGGCACCGGAGTTTTGCGCGATGCACAAAACGCGAAAAAATCGCGACTTTTTGGGTCTATCACAATTTTGTTGGTCCAGCGCGAATTTTCACGATTTTGTAAAAAAAACACCTTTTTTAATGTAATTTGCCAATAAACAACACAAACTGATAGTTACATCATTATTATGCAAACGTCGGCAAAAATTGATGACTCATAAAGCTTCCAATAATGCAAAAATATAGTCCCAAATGGTATAAATAAATCTACAGCGAGAACCAGTACAGGGAACCTTTACGTCTTTTTTTATTGGTGGTCCGGCACAAAATGATGGTGATTTCGTAATGTGAAAATGCAAAATATTGATAATGACTCGTCTTGACCTGCCCGAAATTTCGTATGACTCCGTTGTAAATTGTAGATCCCTACCTCTAACCTTGATTAGTTGAACACGGATGACCCGACCTATTTTCCATTGTGAGCTTCATGATATGTTGCGCTTCGGTGCATTCAACAACAAAATATTGATGCATCTATCAAACTCGCGGTATCGGGCTTGTTCATAATTATTTTTATCCTTGGGAAATTTCTTCGGAATTAAACAAATTCGCACTTAGCTGCCTCGTAGTAAGGTAATTTTTTTCCCGGACGGGACTCGGTAGGGAATGCGGAAGAGATGAAACAACACTTCCCACATGTGACATTCATTCAGGGTCAAGAGTGGAAAACCCCACGCGATCACTTCTATCCTGGGCCGGGGATTCCCAGGTTAGTGGGGATTCCCCAATCCCACTGCAAAAGTACATTATTCTCGGTGCTGTATGTCAAGGCCTCAGCCCGCGTCCGTCTACATCTGATTCAATGTTTTAATTGTGATTTATTTTTTTTTTTGTTTTTTTAATTCGGAATCTGTAAGGAAAAATAACAGGTGATAATGATCTGCTTCTTGCAATTTTTCACCGAGAAAAAAGTAAGAACGAGGATGTCAACTTGGAAGTTTGAGCATTGTTTTTGCAAAGACTTTTCGTGTACCTGGTTTACATCAGGGCAAACATAATGAGCGCATTTTCGCGATTTTTACTTAAAAATCGCGCATTTTCGCGCATTTCAAAATACGGTCCTCGCATTTTTGCCGTTTTACATCGCGCAAAACTCCGGTGCCTCAACTAACATATTGGCTCTTGGCCTATTAATGTGCCACTTTTTATGAACCAATTCAGTGTGCAATATCACGTTAGGAAATGATTCCATCCTTCAAATTTTAAGTAATTGTTAAAAAAAAAGATGAATGGAAGCAATTTTTAAATGTAGTGTTTTGGTAGATAGGTATTACAAATTTCCCCTGTGGGATTGGGAGCGATAGACGTGAAAATGTTTACTATCATGTACACTTATAGGGTAACTTACTCTCCTTTAGTTGGTGAGACACAATTTCTAAGAGTAATTTTATCTTTCACTCATAAAGTATACCTTAAAGGTAAAAGCTGTTACTTCAAACACAAAATGTTGTTAATCAAAGACAAAATATTTTTGAGAGAAATATGAGTTGTGATCAGATCAAGGAAGCCTCAGAAGAATTGGTAAATCTTGGTTCGGCCCATTGATGACCTTTTCGTGGTGACCCTGATGAATTCAGCAGTCTGTATGGAATTCTGGCAGCATCATTATGCACTTACTCTGTTAAAGGCTGCTGAATCAATCAGGATCACTTGTGACCATAAGGTTACTAAATAACCCATCTCATTATTATCTGGCCAATTTTTGTGCTTATGATGGACTCCAGAGGGTGTATCGAGTCAATCCCACAATGCACCAGTTCTGGGAAATTTCCCCTCAATAGGGTCATGCGATCCCACCAAAATCCTATTCTTAACACATAAAAAACCTGACTTTTACACTCATTTTTACCCCAGTGTTAGTACTTAGGGAATTTTTAGCATGATCATGAAATGTTTTGTGGCCCTCGAGCTTCTTGTACACTTTTTATCCCTAAGTACTGACATGAGTTTTGTATAGTATAGTATAGGCAAATTGCAATGCATTATGGGATTGGTTCAAAACACCCTCTGGATGGATTCCAAGCACACTGTTACCGAAGCTGGATTTCCCATCTTATTGTTTCTTGAACAAGGAATACAGCTAAGTTTGAGAGAGACTGGATTCAGATAAGAAATGAGTGTATAATGCTGTGACATCTAACCCAATGTGTGTCTCCTCCTCCTCTTCCTTCTCCTCCACCTCCTCTTCCTCCTCCTCCACCTCCTCCACCTCCTCCTCCTCCAAATCTACTGCCACCATCATCACCACCACCAACCTCAGAATTGCATTTCATCTCAACCATACTACTGTATAAGTGGAAATTTCGGCGTACAGATATTTTCACGATTTTAAGTTTTGCCAAATGTGTGAGAATTTAATTTCACGGTATTGACATCAATGCAATACATATCTATTGGAAAAAGTTATTTTTGCGAGTTTTTATTTTCGCGTTTTTATGTTCACTCGCGAAATTCGCGAAAATAAAAACCTCGCGAAAATTTCCACTTATACAGTAATTTTGTTGCAGACATTTTAAAAGCTTTTACAGAAATCATGACACAGCTAAAAGAGCATTCGTTGACTCTAGGTGTGCCTTAGTGCACAGATATATTCTGTTTGACCGTGAACAAATTTTCTCTCTTAACCCCCGGGCACCACCATGTATGATAAAATCTGATTGGCTCATACTAGGCAACAACATGAGATAGCCCTCTGAGTAACCAATCAAAATAGTGCTTCTATATCTCTGTGTAAACCACACCACCATTCTTACAGTATCTCTGATTTGCTCATTACATGATATTACCTTCCAAGTAACCAATCAAAATAGTGATAAGATGGCAATAGATAGGCAGGTAGTGCCCAACAGGTTAATTTTTAGAACAAATTGAAGCAGTGGCAACACAATTTTGACAACTGGTAAGTAGGGGGCTGGCTGAAGCTATTACTCCTGTAAAGAGGAAAGATCCATTGCGAGAATCTTGCCATATATATCTACAAAGGTAATGATTGGTATGTTATAGCATCCTCTGTTGGTTAATTGCCACAGAAATAGGTGCAACATTAAATTTCAAAGAAAAATCATGGTTGCCTTGTCCAAAATAAAATTTTACAAAATTTGCACAGGATGTAGCTAGTGGAATAAACACTATGAGTTACAATATGCTAATCCACCAAGGACACAGTTCAGTGGGTTGTACTTGTACATACATTGACATGAACTGACCGTGTGTGATCTGGGTATCATATATCATACCCACAAACCAGGGGGTATATTTTCTAAATACATTGGTGAATGAAAGCTACTGAACTGTGCCAAGGGAGTTGAGCTTTTACTAGCTCATAGTGAAATAATCCAAATCAGTTGTCAAAACTATTTTGCTATTGATATTATTTGTTCTATTCTTTTTTATTCTTTTTTAACCATTCTGAAGCACTCCAACCTATGAATTAAATTTGTCGTCCTTGCATTTTCGTAAAATTTGTTTGGTTTGAAAAAAAAAATTAGATTATTTGATAATGATATTCCAGGTTTGCAAATCCATCTTTGCAATACGTAAAAAGACTGCAGTAAAGGCTAGCTATTAACCATACTATGTGTTTGTTTTGAATTACTTCAGGTATCCATAATGGTGATATGAATCAACCTTTGACCCCAAAGGTTACGGGTCGTCATTCTTCCTCGGCCTGATGATCACTCTGCAACATGGTTCATGCAGTCAGCCATGCCCGACAGCAAAGTTCAAAGTTCACATCCCAAGCCATGGCATCAAGGCAGACAGCTTTACATACCAGCTCAAATCAGCTTCATCTCTGACCTTTGCCCTCTGACCTTTGATCTCCTAAACCAAAGCTTAAGTCTTTACTTTTACTTCTCCTTTCAATCTTGCTTCTCATTCCATTACCATATTTCTTCTTCCTCATGCATTTTTAAAAAAGAAACAGTTGATGTATAAATTTGCATATCATGCTATACATGGCATTTTTGAAATTGTACTATAAGTTTTCTCATTTAGAATGACATCATCCCAATTTTGGAATTTCAGTTTGGAATGTTCTAATATCTGAAATGGGGATGAGCTATTTGTTAGCATGATTTTGTGTGATTGAATTTTGTAAGTTTTAAAAAAAACCTGGCTGGTACAGTGTAATAGATAGTTTGTGTCAGTTTGACTTGTGCTGTGTACAGGTATACGCTCTCTTTCTCTCGCGAAAGAGCAACTGCTAAAAAGTTTTGAAAACCAAGGTTGCATTAAAACTCCCGACAGTAAATAGTTGTGGATGTACATCAAAGATACAGAAAGGATAGACATGAAAACTGCAGCACTTCTAAGTGTCATTCTTAATAGCTCGAATTCAACTTGTGAGCGTCATTTTTTGGTTGTGGTACGTAATGGCAAAGCCGCTGACGCTTTCCAGTCTGACTTTACCGAGCAGGCGGGAGGGAAGATAATTACCTACCAATCCTTTCACCATCCGCCATTATTATATTATTGCACTATTGTCGCCGGGCAGACAAAGCTCTCTATTATGGTTTGCACACTGCACCGCACAGCCAAGGTTCCTAGTCTCAAGTAAATTAACTAATGGTGTTTGTGACGCTTCTGTCAGCATGAAGTGTATCATATTCTGTGTTTCGTAGAGATTGTATTTCCTTTCCCCATTTCAGTAGCATCTGTACACGTTGTAAGAACGAGAAGTGCCGCACATTTTTTAGCACCAGTGGTGTATTTTCAATGTTTTGTCACTGTTCACTGTATTCGGAACTTGTGCTCCCTTGTAGTGTAGCCGTGTTTCCAAATTGGAAACTCTTACCCTGATTTGAATTTGACTGACTGGTAGGGGAATCTTTACATCAGAATTTGTTTAAGGCATGTTCCCAATTTGCTCATCTTTACACTAAATTTAATCCATTTATCATGGAATTTACTCCCGTTGCTTGATATCCCCATTGGGCCCTGCGTGCAGAACAATCTAACAGGATACCAAAACTAATATCATGCAACCTCACAAGTTAGATAGCCAATCTCTTGCTATATAGCCCCATAATACAAAAAAGCAAAGGGCAGCTATGTGATAGTAACATTATATGAGTAGCCATGAATAGCTGCCTTATGTTTTTTTCCATATTGTGAAGCAAAATCAAGATATTGCCTTTGGATAATTTGATATTGCTAAGAAGTTGATGGTTGAACAATACTGAGGTTTTACATCCTTCATTGACAGCAGTTAAAAAGTAACTGTTATCAAACCAGGTCTAATCTGATCCGGTTATTTGCTCATGCGGCTAATGTGAAACTCGAGTTGATATTAGCCTCCCACTCAGAATGCTTTTAATAATCTTCAAAATCAATGAGCATGGTCTACAGCAGAGCTTGAATCATAACCCTAGGTGTGAAGTCAAATCTGAGAGACATAGGCTGTTATTCTGAATGGGAGACTAACTTTAGACCTGGGTTTAAACCAGGGTTAGTCCTACAAGAGTGGACCTTTTTTCTTTCAAAATGCTGTGAAAGTTAAATTAATGGGTGAGAAAATTCTTCATGGTTCGGTCAGAACGGCCCATCCATGAGGAATTTTCTCACCCGTTACATTTAACTTTCACAGCATTTTGAAAGGAAAAAAGGTCCACTCTTGTAGGACTAACCCTGGTTTAAACCCAGGTCTAAAGTTAGTCTCCCTTTCAGAATACCAGCCATTGTTTATTTCTCTGTAGAGCATCACCTCGATTAACCTTGTATCAAAAGTGCACACACAAGACTAGGAATGTTGGGGTTCCTCTCGATACACTTTCTGATGCTAATTTCAAATGTTTTTGTGGCAATATGGACATTTCAATCCCCTTCAACATTCGAGTATGAAGCATATGTCTTAGGCATGCAGCAGAGGGTGTTTTGAGTCAATCCCACAATGCACCAGTTATGGGAAATTTCACCTCAATAGGGTCATGTGATCACATAAAAAATCCTATTCTTAACCCATAAAACCCTGATTTTAATGCTTATTTTAGCCTACGAAGCATTAGTACTTAGGGAATGTTTTGCCTGATTATGAAATGTCTTGTGGTTCTTAAACTTTTGAAATACTTTTTATCCCAAAGTACTGACATGTTTAGTAATATGGACATTTCAATCCCCTTCAACATTCGAGTATGAAGCATATGTCTTAGGCATGCAGCAGAGGGTGTTTTGAGTCAATCCCACAATGCACCAGTTTTGGAAATTTCACCTCAATAGGGTCATGTGATCACATAAAAAATCCTATTCTTAACCCATAAAACCCTGATTTTAATGCTTATTTTAGCCTACGAAGCATTAGTACTTAGGGAATGTTTTGCCTGATTATGAAATGTCTTGTGGTTCTTAAACGTTTGAAATACTTTTTATCCCAAAGTACTGACATGTTTAGTACAGTGTAGTATAGGCACATTGCTATGCATCATGGGATTGATTCAAAACACCCTCTGGGCATGCAGTAATAGCAGTAGAATTTGACTGCAAGTGGGCAAGGTGTAGCAATGGTAGCAATTTTTTTTTTTTTTTTTTTTCCCCAGTCAGATATGATCTATTAGAATACAGCCCTCCCGGTGTAGTTTGTTTTGCCTTTTTTTTAAACACACAGTACATGTTGATCTTAAAGTAGTTCTAGAGAAATACAACAAAATTGCCTCTGATTTTGTTAAGCGAAGATTCTGCTTCAACAAATTCACACGTTCAAAAAATTATAAAATTGACAGAGCTCGATGAAAAATTGACTTTTGTTCAACCAGGTTCCCTGATTTTAAGTACAAAAATCCGGATTTGAAGTTTAGTTGATTTAAAGAAATAAGTCTGTGGAAAAGTCTCATTAGCCAGTTAAATTGAGGGCGTGTGTCAAATCTAATAACAGACTATTGCTTAAAAGAATCAGTTGAAGATGTAAAACCTCATCCCTATAAGTACCTTGTATGTAGTCGGCGTGATTATGACATTGTTACAAATCTTTCTATATGGTTACATACACACAGGAATATATTTTGATGTGGAATGGAACAATTTAATCATGACGGCACACCAGAATTGAAAGGCGATTTGGAATTGCACATATCCCAAGGAAATATTCAATCGTTACGCAAAGAAAGCGATGCAAAAATCATGGAATGTCCCTTAAAACTTTTTAAAGATCTAAACAAAGAAGTTGGCTACAAACCATTTTCCTCTTGATCAGTCAAGTTCAATCAACTCAAGTTAGTCATAATATATTTCAACATGAGGATTTGATAATCATAACATCGTGCTCCTGTGAAAATATATTTTCAAACTAATCGAGCAGAGAATGTTATGTGTAGATGATTTGATTATGCCTAAAATAAGATATATGTATAGAGCACATAATATCGTATATATCAAATCAACTTTTTTCATAGTGTACTTCGCATGAATTCACAATTATTTTTTCAAGTATTGGTGATATTTTTTTGTGCAAGCATGGAGAGAAAACAAACGTCAACGGTGGTTTATTTATAGATTAATAATGCATTAGTAAAACCAAGACATGTTTCTCACGGAACGGTAATTGGTGGATTCAAGCGGAGGCACGTCTCGTGCAGCGAGATAACGTAGTGGAATTGTAATTGAACTGAGCACTTGTGAAAGCATGCTTGTTTTGAAACAAAATAACAAAATAGGTGATTCCAAGAAGGTCAGTCAACAGTAGCTACCAACTGTGCAAAGTCATTAGCACTGTTTCTCCATATCGGTTTTTAAATTACAAGTACTGTAATCATGAAATTTTGCATCAAGTAGTAGTAAATGGTATATGAAATGCACATTAGGGATTTTCTGGACACTTTTTCTTTCATCAGCAGAATTTGTCACTTGATTTTAGGATCTTGTGTCAAAGGTTAATTTTTGAAATTTGTAACATTTTTTGTTGCTATTATTGGACAATTAATATTGAATATTTTTTTAAGTCATTATGTAAACATAGCATTCCAGATCACAAGCCCATTATATTTGTGACTTACAGCTGGACTGGAATCCGTTCCAGGGACCCTAGCCCTGGTCTAGGCACGATTACACCTGTTTACGGTGTGCTTTCATACAAATTAGCAATTGTAGGGTCGGCCATCTTGAAGTTGCCTAGGAGAGTCTTCATTGGGGATGAATTTAGTATTCTGCCACCACTTAAATTTGGCACCCTTAACATGCATTTTTTTCACATTAACGTTGCCAAATTTGTAGGTGGTTGGCAGAATCAGTACTACAATCTGTTCAAAATTGTTGGAACACTTTGTGCAGATTTGGTTCCCGCCCCCTCATTTCAATGTTGCATGAGCACGACACATTTGAGCAATCTCGCACCATATTATTTTCAACACTGATTGGGAGGGGATGGTAAGGGGGAAAGAAAGTTATAGTTACAATGCGTTTCAAGCCTATTATCTCTTTCATAGCTGCCAATATTAACAAGTGTTCCAAGGACTTATGAACAAGATTGTAGTACTATATTCTTCCCTTTATTGCATGTGTTTCGTTTGCTTGGTATTATGTGATGCATCGTGTGATATCTTATAGTGAGTGCATGAATTGAGTTATGGAATGAATTATTGATGTATAGAAAGGGGGAACTTCAAAAAATATTCCCATGTTTAAAAAACAAATAGCAAAACCTTGTTTATAACAGCCTTCATATACAATCTCTTGTTTCCTCAGGCATGAGATTCTAATCGTCAAAGCTTTCTAGCACTCACACGTAACATAGTCAAGCAACCAATTAGTGTTTTCCTTCACCTCTATTCCAGTATATTAATTACAGCTTTATATATAAGCACAAAATATTGTTTTCTTCCATTTTTGGTTGTTTCTGATTTATTCTTTCCACATTTATATCTGAATTCTTTTGACTTCCTCTTTTCACCTCTATAAATCAATCTTTGTCTTCCATTCTTCTTAGTCCTTTTCCTCCGTCAGACCTTTCCTCCGTCAGACCTTTCCTTTACCATCCTCTTTTCTTATTCCAAAGTTTGATTGCATCTTTACTCCTCTCTGGTTTTCCTTTGTGGTAAACAGACCTCCTCCTCCTCCTCCATTTCATCCTTTCTTATATCTTGACACCTCAGCATATTATCCTTCACCCACCACTATTGATGAAACACAACACACACCAGAGTTGGCCCATGCATGCATACCATCTGCCTACTTGGAAACCCCTCGCCTCCCCAACAATCAAAATCAAATGGACTGAACTTCAGAAATTCAAATAAATTTGGTAATCAGAATTGAGTCGCTTTACCCACCCAAACACAAGACAACACTTATGCAAGTCTGTGAAGAATGGTCTTTGTGTTTGGTAAAATGGGATAAGCAATCAATTTTGCCCAACCGTATAGCTTCATACAATTTGCCCAACCCTATAGCTTCATACCCAGTTGCTCTATGCATCTGATGATGAAGTGGACCAGTCCATTTGTATTTTGAGGGGGTTACGGGTTGTAGCAGTACCATTCACCACTATCTTTTCACCAGTTGCCACCATCAAGTCTGCTGGAACTGCTGCGGGGTTTGACTGACTAGAGCCTGTTGCTGTGATCATGTCTATCTCTCACTATGAGTTACAATAAGCTCATCTACCAAGGACACAGTTCAGTGGTGTACTTGTACATACTTGACATGAACTGACTTTGTGTGATCTGGGTATCATATATCATACCAAAAAAAACAAAAAACAACAGGTCAAAGTATTGTCTAAATCCATCAGTGAATGAAAGCTACTGAACTGTGCCAAGGGAATTGAGATTTTACTAGCTCATAGTGTCTTACAATGGGCCATGGAATAAAAAAAAGTTATGTTTCTGGTTGTATGTTTCTTCAGAGTGCTTAAATTGAATTTAATGTGTGCATAATTCAGATAGTCTGGGAGTAGCACATTGTAAATTTTGTTACATTTGGGGGGAAATGGATATCTCTATTCCTAACCAGAAGCACAATTTACTTCTTTTAATGGCCATACCACCATACGTAGATACCATGGACATTTATAACACATTATTCTTGCAGTGCCTACCTTATTAACTGCTTGTCTCTGTAACCTCAATGCCATTGATAATCCAGCCCACTGCAAAATGGGTTTTGCAAGAGGTTGACATTCTCCAACACTGCCTAACAGCTTCTTTTGTAGAAAGCCTAATTAGAAAGAGAATTCATCATGTCATTCATGTGTCCATTAAAGGCACTATCAGTGATTTGATCAATCTGAAAAACAAAAAAATCATCAAAAATCAGATCAGTGATTTGATCAATCTGAAAAACAAAAAAATCATCAAAAATCAGATTTTTGCATGTCTAGAACAAGCATAAGTGTCTTAACATACCCTACAAGTGATTAGACCAAACGCAACATAATAAAGACAAAATCGGTTATTTAGTCGTAATTGTCCGTACGGACACCTACTACAACACGTAATTGAATGGAGGTTCGTATGTTTGAATACTGCGGTTTTCTTCCTTTTCTCGCAATTTTTCACTT
Source organism: Ophioderma brevispina (assembly GCA_023653785.1). Lineage (NCBI taxonomy): Eukaryota > Metazoa > Echinodermata > Ophiuroidea > Amphilepidida > Ophiodermatidae > Ophioderma > Ophioderma brevispina. Next base: position 35,588 of record JAMKCH010053373.1, read on the forward strand.
GGAAAATACTACTTTGGGGAGTTCTACAGATTTATCCTTCACTCTAACTATTCCTGCATATTTTAAATATTTTAACTCTTTTGGGTGAATCCCTGATGGTGTCTTTAACTTAGGCTGTCATCACTGTCAACTTACAAATGGGCCATTCTGTTTGAAATCATTACTCCCCCTGAAGGTGACTTAATCAGTCTTCCACAGAAGGGGTGTTGATTTCAATGTATTTACCCAATAGGTTGTTCCATCTGAAATTCATACTCCTCCTGAAGGAACTACAAAATGACTCTTAAAGTAAGGTAGGAACTGTAAAAAGCAATTTCTATAGCAGAAAAGGTGGTGGTGTGAGGAACACATCTTGACAACCCACGTTCACACAATTTGAAAGTTCGCATTGTGTTTGGTGGATTGTGCTACATTTTTGCTCTGTTTTAAATCGATTATCAAGAATCTTTAGTGTTTGGATCTTAAAGGAGTATTTTTAACCACATGTAAACTGCCAGCTGATTGGTTACAAAAAAAGATGTATCATTTATTGGACCATTCAGAGACATTGTAGGAATGGTGGTAATGCTGGAGACTGACTTTAAAATATTTAGAAGCTTTGTTCTAATTGGTTACTCAAATACATATGTCATGTAATTGACCAATCAGAAAGACTTTAAGACTGTAAAAAGGCAGTTGTTCTCAGGGGGTTTAAGGTAAAACTCCATGTCAGTTGGAGTGTTAACATCGACATTGTTAGGACTAATACAAATGTACTTGATTATCTTGTAAACTTTCCTTTAAGAACAGTGTACTTTTTAAGAAGTTCAGTTGTGGTGTTGAGAAAAATTGAGCTCATTTAAAACTCCTAAAGAGCAATTTTCCCCTGAGGCAATTTGGACATGCCGCTTGGTATATTCACACCTGTGGTGTAGTGAACTATGCCTTCTGTGAATGATGATGTGAGATGCCGCTGCAATCCAGGTGACGCAAAGTACTTTTTATATCAGAGTGAATATGGAAGTGCACAGTGGTGGAAAAGATAGCGGGGAAAAGACACTGAAGTTTAGGTGAGGAAAGTGCCACTTTGAAGTGCACGTGAAAGTATAGAATTGTTCACACAATGGCTACGTCACTATGCAAAGAACAGACACGATGCATCAGGATTTTTGACATTTTCATTGAAGTGATGGATTTTAACTGCTTCAGCATAGAACGAAGCTCGAATTGGCATTTTGCAGGCGTGCACAAATTCAAGTTTATTTTAATGCTTGCAAATGTACTTTTGCTGAGGTTCAAGACTTCAAGTTCAGACCGTCATTACTGAATACATAATAACATGATCTATTATGCTAATGTGGTGTGCTTTCGAAAAGCCATTGCTGTATCTTTGGTGAAGTTCAGAGGTTGTTTTAAACCAATCCCATAATGCATTGATTGAAAAGTTGTACCCAAATGAGGTCATGTGACCTTTTATAGTGTCCGTATAAAGCACACAAGAAACCCGACTTTGATGCTTTTTCGGTTACTTGGGTATCTCTTGTAATGATCCTATATGCAATGTTAGACTCACTTTGAGAATAACAGCCTATCTTTAGACCTGGGTGTAAACCAGGGTTAGTCTTACATGAGTGGACCTTTTTCCTTTCAACATACTATTGAAAGTTGAAAATAACAGGTGAGAAAATTCCTCATGGATGGGCCACAATGGCCAATTAATGAAGAATTTTCTCACCTGTTACAGCAAACCTTTTAGAGTATGTCGAAAGGGAAAAGGTCCACTCCTGTAGGACTAACCCTTGTTAAACCCAGGTCAACTCCCTTTGAGAATACCAGCCTTGGGTTTTAATTTCCTATGCACTTTTGGATCTGTCCCTACATACTGATGGTCACAATGCGGTGAAGTGTTAGTATGAAGCAATGCAATATGGGATTGGTTTTCAGTCAGTCTCTGCTGAGGGCTTGTGTGCATGGAAAAAGGGTGCTCATACTGTCAAGTAATATGTTGGGCACAGGGCCGTACGCAGGATTTATTTTGGGGGGTGCGGACTTGGAAAAAGTGGACCTTTTTTGGTAAAAGTGGACCTAACCCCCCTAAAATGGTCCTTCTTTGGGCTTTTTACCAAAAAGTGGACTTTCGTGTCAAAAATTCTCTAACTTTTGGACCTTTTTATCAAAAATTCCAGCAAAAAGTGGACTTTTTGCCCCCTTTGTGGAATTGGGGGGGGGTGCGACCGCACCCCCCGCACCTCCCCTGCGTACGGGTATGGTTGGGCATCATTTTGCAAAATGGCAGTGTGTGCAGGGGTAAATATGTAGAGGAATACAGACATGTGGGTACTCGTAAAGAATGCCAGAGCAAAGACTTTCATGCCATTGAAAACAGTGCACTGTAAGATGCTTACTAATGCAGTGAATGTTTGTGATTCCCCCCCCCCCCCACTGCCCTAAACATTTTTATTCTTTTGGGTCTTGCATGGGTTCTTCAGCTTGAGGTAACCATGGGATTCTTGTGACTGTAATCTACAAAAAAATGTGAAGAAATTCTTTAGAATTGTCCTTGAAGGCTTTATCCTAAAGATTCAATTTTATTCAGCAAATAAACAAGAAAATACAGGATGAAAAATATATATCATGTGCTAGGACTGCCATTGGACAATCCCAGAGGGTTTATGGGTATTGGTAGCCCTAAACTTGTTAGATCATTTGCTTGCTTTTATGGAGAACAAAAACGAACGCAACAATCTGGCCAAGTTGTCATGCTGTATCGGTTGTTATTGGCCATGAAGTCCCTATATATCCTACCTAGGGTTAAAGGTCATTCTCATGTATATTATGTTCATTAGGGCAGTGATTCTAATGTTGACCGGTGAAGGTCGACACATGCTTGCAGACATGGGTTGATATTAAAGCATCCGCTCTGGCATCAATTTTCTACTAATTTGTAATCTCGTCTTACAATTTGTATCACAAAGCAGTAATACATTGCCAATGCCACGGGCTTCGGAAAGATGTCTGCTCGACATCACGGTTGCAAAAATACCCTCCGGTTTTCTTTGTTTTGTCAGTCGCGTGGTAAAACTGCATTAAACTTGAATTTGCTGGAAAACAATATGGGTTTTAAAATAGAATCACTTGAAGATGGTTGGTTTTTACAATGCCATAGCATGCTCCAACATAGCTAAATATTTTCAAGTGATGCTATTTCAAAATCTATCAGCTCCACTCCGCTTCTGATAAGCCTTAAGGCATTTCACTACGCTTTATATTCCGACATAACACTCTAGTGGCAAAACATTATGACAAGCCCTAATTGGGTCATTGTGGATTGTGTATGGGTAAAATCTGTTACGGAAAGCGAGGTTGTTCGGTGTCATGTCTCTTAAAATCCGCTATGACGGACAACTCCATCTGATGGATGCAAGTTAATATTCCAACGGGGAATCTTGTTTTGCATGTTAATCATATAGTCTGGATTTTGTGAGGCTACCGCTGTCAATTTTGCAAAGTGAGAGAAAGCGCTATGCTTGGTAACCGCCTGAGGAACAAGTACTTTTCTTAGAGAATCTCTGATTGGCTTATATATGATGTAACATAATATACCCTTCTGATTAACCAATTACAATAGGCCTTCTTCTATGAAGAACCAATCATATCGGCTAGTAATGACAGAGATTTAGAGGAGCAGTGGAGTTGATGATTTGTAAGTTATGTCAAATTCAAGTCAAATGCAAGAAAGATGGAAAGGCTTAGGATTATTGAAGAATATCACAAATTCTATAGATATTATCAAATATTTGTCCTTAGTTTACATTAATACCAATTTAACTTTTTTAAATATGATTTAAGCTAAATTACTATCATTGACATTGAATGTTAGTGACTTACAGACACTATCATTGATCCACTGGAAAGAGTCAAAATACTTAAAATTTGTAGAAGTTAGAAGTTGCTTAAAATTGAAGGCTAAGTCTGTAATAGAATTCATATAAGTTAGTTTTTCCAACTGAAAATTTGCCAGAAAAAGAAGAAAACAGCAGTGTTTAAAGATATGAATTGCCATTCAATTATGCTTTACAGTGTCCATACAGACAGTAATGACTGAAATATCCAATCTTTTCCTTATTAGGTTGCTTTTGGTCTTATCATTTGCAGTGAATATTAGCATACGCTCGTACCTACACTAGGTACAGACCTGTAAAAAATCTGATTTTTGATAATTTTTTTTTAATTTTCTGATTTAGCAATCAGTGAATAGTGTCTTTTAAAGAAACAGAACTAAAACCAAGACATGTTCCTTTTGGCTCTCTGAAGCAATTGCTTATCAACGATCAAATCAAATCCTCTAGAGTTGTACTTATGTCGAAGATATGCATGTCACCGAGGAGCGAATATGACGGTGAAAAGAAAATGTCAGATGAGATTTGTAAATGGAGGCCCATGCCTATAATTCAACCTTCATTTGAGTTTTTACCGCTGCGCACAATGGCATGATGATTGAATTTACTTCAGACTGCGCTCGCCTCAACAATGGACTCGCAACCTAGTTAGATTTGGAGTAGAAAATTGCTGCCAGACTGATGTGTGATTAGAAAACAAAAGATGGCTGGGAAAATAACGAGAGCGGTATTATTTCAGTTTTGGGTTTGCGGCATATTGGAAGGTTTTGCCACAGTTTCACTTAATTTTGTTCATTCAGTGGGCTTTTCCATCAGGAATTGATGCGCCTCCTGTAAAAAACCTAATCAATCTTCAGCAGATGGGGTGTAGGTTTCAATTATAGTTACCAAATGGCTATTCCATTAAAATCTCTCCCCCTGTGAATTGAAAGTCCTAATCAGTTTTCAGCAGATAGGAGTGTAATTTCAAAAGGTCTATTCCATGAGGGAGTGGGTATTTCAAATGGAATAGTGTGAATTGCAGCATCATTCTGTAAACTAGAATACTGGTTGTTACAATTTTGCAGATTCATTTGTTTGAGCTCGGTATGCACCCTAGGGTCGATGGTAGCATCTCACGAATAAAAGGAATAATACGAGCTTAGGCAAAAAAAAAATTGTTTGATTGTCCTCATCCGACCGACCCTAATTTTGGAAATCAGGATTTTTTAGTGTTTGATTAACTTTATTAATACAAACAAACATGTTTCAATATAGTTTGCTATTGACATTAAAAAAAAAAAAGTTTTTCCGACCGACCGACCCAACTCTAAAAAGTCGTCTATGGACAATCAATTTTTTTTTTTTTTGGCCTTAGCCCTCTGAGCCATGGAGGTAGCTGTAGTCACTCTTTGCTTCAAAAATGTCAAAATTAGGCATTTGCATTACCATATTTGGTATCGGCACAAAAAAGTATTCAAATGAGAACAAACAAGCCCAGTCTTAGTTCACTGGCTTGTGAGATTACTGCGTGCAGTTTGGTCAGCCATCTCAAAGAACAACCAACTTAGGTGATACAGCCTAAAATATACCAGGGTTTGAAAGGGTAATCGCTACTTGTTCAGTCAATAGCAGAACGATTTAGTGTGTGTTGGCTTGGGTTTTCAACCGTCAAAACGTTAATCATAATTTGCATGGCATTAGTAGCAACCAGTATTACAGTGCTATTATTTTCAGAGAATTGTGTTCATGACCTGCATGTGTATTGAAATACCATAGCATGATGAGATGAGATGGGTGCATAATTAGTAACCAATTGTCCAGGCGGTGGCGGCCAAGCCTCATTCATTATAGCAACTCCCCAAAAATGTCAAAAGAAATTACAGAGTGCAAACCACAAACCAATATGGGTGCTTTGATGTGGGTCGGTCATGGGTGTTCCTATGACCCACATACGACCTTGTCCTCGTTCGTTATTCATACAAAAAAATAATCAGAAATAACCCTTCCAGTGGAGTTGATTCTTCAACTCCAACGGTTTTGGAATAAGAAAATATTCCTTGACAACATATAAACAATTCAGAATTTTTCGTCAAGATTTTGCTTTTATGTATTAAACCAATGGCGACGTCAAAAATTGGGTTTTCTTGGTCGCCCTCCCCGGCTTCAGGCCAAGAGAAAGCAAATACTTTTATAGTAGATAGAGGTTTTGGAATTTGTTGAAGACACTACCTATTCCGCACTATCTTTAAGAAATTTGACAATTTTTCTTTACCAATTCTCAGAAACTGAAGGGGCAAATTTTGATGCATCTGCTTCACGTGAAAAGAGGGTAGATTCTTGTATTGCCTGTCCATTTGTTACCCTGATTGAACTTACACAGTATATACGGTGTTCTTGGAATTTGTCGAAGAGACTGCGCACCAGGTTCATACAAACTTAAGGAAATGTGAAATGTTTTCTCTTTAGAAGAATAAGTAAAACTGCTGTTAAAGTGCATCATGCATGGTATGAAAGTCTTGCTTAGAGAATGATTTAAGGATTTATCATGTTTCAGTATTGTTTATAAAAAATAACAGCCATGCACTTAATGTATTCATGTCCTTTGCAAGGACAGTGTTGAGTGCAGGGTGTTCCTTTTGGCGAACATTTTGGTTGTATCCAACGATTATTGACCATCTCAAGGATGCTTTTTTCCGTGGTATAGATCGCAATACAAAAACATCAAGAAATATAGTCATTTTGTCCGTATATTTTCAGCAAATAAAATATTTCAATTGTTGATGAGTGCATTTCAGCAATAAATATGCCAGTGCAGATCAAGAGTAAGGTCTAAAAAATTGTTTGCCGTAATCCAACAGACCCAAAATATCCAAGGGGAAGGGAGGGTAAAAGCACCCATATTTTGGATGTTTGGGTGTTTTAGAAAAATCAGCAGAAAATGCACCCAAAATCAAGCAATTTGGGTGCTTTTTTTGAACCAACTCCCAAATAAACTTAATCAACACAGTCCATTATTAAACCAACCAAAAATTTATTAATTATTAGACATAATTGTAAAAAAAAAAGTATTAAATAATAAAATCAGATGTACTATCCCAAGTATTTTTAGTTTCTCTGCTGCAAATAATTTTTTTTATTACGCCTAACCTTCATCTTTGATTTGCACCTGGCAGCGTGATGTGTGCACACAAGTAAAAAGCATCATGCCAATCAACGCATTATGCGTGGTGAATACACTTTCGTGAATACCATGCCTTCTGCAAAAGTCCTCTCTATGCATTTCATCTGCCACACTAAAAAATATACTTTACAAGGCTTGTGTTGTAAAAGAAACCATGTGAACACAAGAAGGTCGTAAGTGCAATAGCTGCCATTTGTAAGAAATTCCCATTCAAACACTCTTATGCCAAGTCTTTGGTCAGTGGCTCTTGAAATGGTTTTTCAGGCAACTGAAATGGTTTTTCAGGTGACAGTCGCCTGAAGAACCATTCAAAAGCCACTGTCTCAAGGAAAGATAAATCAAATTATCCTAATACATGGCAGCACAGATATCACTTGGCAGCTATTGTACTACATAACAACCTTCCACTTGCATTACGAAATAGGAAGGGTTATTGAAGAAGAGTGTAATAGATTTGTTTCCAGTCCGTCATCAAGGTGTGCTAAATTAACAATAAAACTGCCGTTAGTGTTTCTAAAAGTGAAAAAGGTGCTGTTTAGTGCGTAGTTGCATTTAGCCACACTGACAATCGCCAATAGGAAAAATAGTAATGGCATTTAATACAGCGTGAACGAGCGATCATTGAACCAGAAGTTGTCGAGTAATCCTTAGCTTATCTAAGTAAACAAGAGCATGATGTAATTGAATGGCCATTCTGGTGTGTAGCTGAATTCATTCCATTTTTAATACAGTTTTGTACAAATTCGAGTTGTTATTGTTATACACTTTTACGGCTATTTCATCCAACATCCTGGGTTCTCATAATTCTATTGATAACTGGAGTTCTGTGGGGGAGCAACCTCATTTCCTGGCAAAATGTATAGGAACAAGCGAGTAATGATTTTCAGTTTTGAAAGGCAAAATTCCCACATTCTATTACCTCTGCTGCCAATATTGAAAATGCAGCATTCTGATTGGTCAGTTTACTGCTCATTATACTGCAATAATGGGTCACAAATGCATTTTCTTATTAAATCGTGCTGTTTTTAGGTAACAGAATAGAAATAAAGGCCTGCAGTATCATCTATGTGCTCATATCGTATCCTTAGTCAGAAAAACATAAATGGACTCGGCTATTGCTTGCCCATTATTTAGTTTTTTCCGACCTCATACACATTATTCACCCATAAATGATACTGCATCACCCTTTATTTCTTAAATAAAAGTTGCGTCATTCCATTTGTCCCAGAGGGCGATTGTGAAGAAGATGCACATGTTCATTTGATTAGCATGAATTGTTTACATAAGTGATGAATTACGTACATCAATAGTGAACAGTGGAATTTGTGAACTTATTGGAGGAGTGGATTGTTTTGTTTGTTTTCCAAGGAATTTACTCGATAGAAATTGAGTTTATATAGATCTGTTTAAGTCTGTTTAAATTACATAGCAACCGTTGCCAAGACACAGTACATTGACCTATGTAGACGTAAGCATGTTAAGGTCATTGACAATAAAGGTGTAAGGGTATTATAATCATGGGTTTCTTCAGGTGTTTGTCTCAAAGCATACATAGTAAACATTTGTAGCCTTTCAGTTTAAAAATAGAATAATGCTGATCATTTCCTGAGGGATTCAAAACTAAATACTCAAAATTTTGTCTCCTCCGTAGTAAAGACCAAGATTAGTTGAATTCAATATTGAAACTTGAAAGTGACTACTTCAAAAGATGGTTGAAAAAAATTCTAAACAATTAGAACTGGAGTGATGGGAACAAAGCGAAAATGGACCTATATCCAGTCTGTGCGTGTGCACTTTTTATCAATTTCTTTGTATACATACCAAGATAGAGAATTTGGGTGTTGAGTACCAACAACACAAGTCTTGACATCTTGAGAAGAAAACCTTAAAAATACGTACAGACCCCGAGTATAGTCCCACACTCGAATGTAATCCCATCCCCAGTTTTGAAAGAATCTGAAGAATAGTAGAAAATGATCCTATTATAATCCCACCATAAGTTTTTTGCTGAAAGGCAATAGAATTGCATGCAATTTTTTTATAATCATTACTGGTTTGGAAGTATTTTCGTGTGATTTTCCTTACAAAATTAATTAGGTTCATGCGTCAGTTCATTTACAGTTCTTTGTTGATCACACATCTCATTTGACACTTGGAAATATCTGGAATAAGTTTAGCTCTGAAAGGCTGAAATGTTGATATTTGCATGTTTCATGTTAGACTGGAGATCCCATTATAATCCCACCCCCTAAATTCAGTTAATTTCAGGGTAAAAACAGGTGGGACTATACTAGGGTCAGTACAGTAATGTCCCTGTGCTTGTGGATCCATTGGTTTGCATGTCTGAGTTGTTGTACTGTGCGTTTTGGAAATGAAACTGCAAGAGTGAATAGAAATGTGCCTGACTATATTAAGAGAGTGCCCTCAGTTATAATGTGTATGGAAACTTTTTGATCAAAGTATTTTGCATTTTGTACATATATATTAGAGGAAAAGAGAAGCCAGACTTTTGAACTGATTTTTTGGAGTCACTCTGGCTAATATTTTATGTTGCCATGGCAACAGCTTACATATTACAGGTTCATATTTTAAGGTATTTTGTGTAGGTTTGAATTACAGTAATTATGAACTGGTATCAGGTTGATGTTAGGTCATGGATACAGGGTTGCTGACACTGTATATAAACATACTCAATATTTTAAAGGAAGTATTTTTTTTTAAATCATGTTAAAAATTGTCTTAGGACCCATTCTTAACATAGGTGGTAGATGATGAGTGTGTATACCAACTTAATAATATCAATGATGTTTTTGTGTTAAATAAGTATAATTTGTCCTGAAGTGCTAACCCATCAAATACAGTAGGGATGGTTTTTCTTTTGGGAAATGTTTGACTTGCACTTCAAGAAAAAAACATGATCTTAGCATGGTGTATTTTGATTATATTGTCGGATCACACAGAGGGGCTAAAGTAAAACCATTGGAAATGGGATACTTAATTCATGATTATAATTAAAAGGTTATGTTTTTCTTTGTTGGTAAATTAAAATGCAGTACTTGATTGGCTGCAATACAAAATTGTGCAAAGACGTGGTGGAAGGGTTTAATAAGATGTTACTACCACTAGTTGTGCTTGCTGCTGTGTGCGTACGAATAGACAACATCAAATCGCATCCAGTGTAATATCTGTAGTTATTTCGGTGCCAGATAGTTTGTAAGAGTTGCAGTGGTGCAAGACAAATGCAACACAATGCTGATAATATGTAGGTATGCACCCACAGACTTGTACAAACTGTGCACTGATTATCGAAAAGATTTGTTGACAATTTAGCATGGAACAGATTGTAGAGGCGCTGGGTAACCTCGACTCTAAGAGTGACAGCGAGCTAGCCAACTACCATATGCCATGAACTAACCAAATCATAAATCCACTCATAGTTTGATATGCATCTCGGCTTCTAAAAGCATTATTGTCCGGTCTCGTGTATAGTTGCATTAAAAATGTCTCTGAAGATTTGGTGGTCGATGCATCGATGCATGGCAGACTGCGAGAGCTTGCAAATTATATGTTGATTTTTAAAAACTTGTGTTGTAAGTAGTAAGATGTGAATATGAATTTCAAAGTCTTGTGCTGAACATGAAATTTTAACCGGTGGAGCTACTTTGATCTGGTCAATATCAGACTCAAAGCTGGTTAATATCGGTTATTGATTATTATCAAGTAGCATTAATTTGGCAAACATCGGGATTTGGGCAAAATAAAAGCATCAATTGTATGTTGTTGACATAAATGATGTACTTATATATATTTAAAATTGTATGGAAAAGGTTTAAGTGACTCACAGCTTGGTGAAAAGTGAGAGGTCAAAGTTCAATTGCAAATCCTAAAGTTTTGTTTCTGTTGTGTGTTTGAAAATTTTTAGCTTTTATTCTCTCTGTGCACTGTAGTTAAGAAATTGGAAAGACTTCCATATGTACCCCTCTGAATTTGTACAGAAAACAAATTCTTTTTTATTTATGGCCTTACACTAACCATAAGGCGAAAAATAGAAAACAAATTGTTACATGTAGAACTTTGAAGGTTTGTACATATGGAACTCTTGCCAAGAAATTTGATTCAGGGCTCATTGCACTAGGGATTAGGGTTGGACACCCTGATTATATACCCGATATGTTAGAAATAAATGATCACTACATTGGACATGGAGGATACCGTCCAATCTTTTAAAGTGCATTGAGCCCAGAACAGTAATATTTTCATCAAAGGCCAAAGAAAAGAATAGAAACTGTGCTTCTGCTTGCTATTTTATAACAAAAAAAAATGCTGTTTTGGTCATTTTTCTCTGTAAATAAATAAATTCTATGACCATTATCTATCAATTGTTCCAGTCACTTGCAGTTATAAACGCAAAACACGTAAAACTCATGCCAATTGGGGAATGACTAATTTACTTGAAATAAGGTCGTATCTCCTGGATGTTACGATGACACTATGTTATGAAGTTATGGAAGACTTGAGTATTTTCTTTGCCTTATTGACCTATGCACATGTGTATTGTTATTATGTGTATTATAGTGCACAGATTTGTATTATTTTTCTTCATGCAAAAAAAGTTACAAAAAATGTATTAAAAAAATATGGTTTAAAGTTGTTGTAATTATTTAATATAGATATTTCATTAAACACAAGTTGTAGATATTGTATTTATATTACAAAAAGGTTTGTGGCAGGCCAAACATTGTACTGGGATTAATAGAAATTCAAGTAATCATGGTGATCTTGGGTAAGCAGCGGTTAGCTGCGTTAATAATAGTGTGTGTGTAGAAGTAGGCTAGCGTAATTAGATATATGCGGTATGATTTGATTTTTTTCTTTTGTTTTGTGCTTCCCAACGTGTGAGCATTCCGAATTGAGAGCTATCTTCAGTACCTGTAGCAATTTTGACGATATAGCTGGTGCTAATTTGAGCTAAAAAGGGCCATTTTTCCCTCTGTTTGTGATTTAAACAGTATTTTGAGTAGTGGATACTGGCTACGATGAAAAAATTGGACTGTCCATCCAATATGACATGATATTAGATGGGCAAAACAACATATCTTTTATTTTCATTCTTATTTACTTATGATTAGTTTAATCACAGAAAATATTTTCTATTTCAATTATATTATGCAAAAATATTCCCCAAGGACAAAAATGCACAGTCATTCAAATTGCTTTCAAGTAGTTGACAGTGATTGTAGTATGGGGTCACCCTAAAAATTCTACTGGAAACAAATTGTTTTTTATTTATGTCCTAGACACTAACAAAAACCTTAACCCCAAGGCCAGAAAACAAAAAGAATTTGTTATATGTAGATCTTAGAAGAGGGGTACATATGGAACTCTTGCCAAAACTGCTTCTTTGTAGGATTCCTGCTGTAAGTACCATACTGACCCAAGTATAGTCCCATGCTCGATTATAATCCCACCCCGTTTTGAAAGAATCTGCAGAATAGAAGAAAATCCTATTATAATCCCACCATAAGTTTTTTGCTTGAAGGCAATAGATGCAATTTTTGTTACAATCATTAATACTGTTTTGGTAGTAAATTTTTTGTGATTTTCTTTTTGCTTTAATACATATAAAGGTTTTGTTGATTACACACTTCATTTGCCACTTGGAAATACCTTGAATAAATTTACCTGAAAAGGCTGACATTTTGATGCTTGTGTGTTTTATGTTAGGATAGAGATCCCATTATAATCCCACCCCCTAAATTCAAGCTAATTTCAGATTAAAAACAGGTGGGACTTTACTAATGTCAGTAAAGCATTAGTAGCAGAAATGAAGGATTTTTTGTAATCGACTCGCTGGAGGTTTACTCAGAATTGACGAGTCTAGCGGTTTGGCCTTGGACGGGCATTATAAGAGTTTAATTTTTAAGCTAGATACTGAGGACAGCTCTCAAATGTGATATTTATTTATAGACGGCATTGATTAATATGAACATTCAAACAAAACAATCAGAGCTAAGATTTGTATGAGGAAGTTTGTTTTTTTTATTCTATATATAACCGTATCATGTGTATCCACTTAAAAACAAAATATGTACATTTTTGTATTGTCCTCCATTTTAAATAATGCAAGTTCATGATGCTCTTATTTGTGTACTTATGTATAGAGGGAAAAATACCTTGTGAAGTTGACCGTTTTACATGATATAAAAATGTACTTTGCGTATGTAAAAAACTGTACAGTTGGCCATTTTTTTTTTGTAATGGCCTTTTCAGTACTGGTACACTAGTATTGTTACTGAGATTTGTGGGCTGCTCTAACCCTGTCTTTAACAGCACAGTTCAAGAATGTCTATACACCAGTGTACAGAGAAACTGCCTTGGGTGTGGGTATGAGTATGGGTATGTATTTGATGCCTAAAAAGTATACAAGCTCAATTTAGTTGCCTGAACTGTGCTGTTATCGAGAGCTTGTGGTATGTGTTGTCTATTATATGGTACTTAACAAAAATTTCAAAGGGTAAAGGGTGATTCGTGATTATCTTTTCTTTGTAGTTGTCTCTCCCAATAATTGTTCAGTGTTGCCAAATTTGGTGGGACAGTTGGGTAATTTGGGAACAAAGTGGTTGCCATAATACAGTTGCATCATTTTTGTCCCGTTCAAACTGATGGTTAAGAATAAAATTAGCTGACTATTTGTACCCTAGTCCCAGAAAATGGGGCGATTTCTTTTGGCAACATTGAATTGTTCATCTTTTATTGGGTTTCCTACACATGTGGGTAAATAATTTTTGGGTGAGATTTGTTGTATTTTTGGAAGATGGGTAATAATTGTTAAAAAGGTGTGTTGGCAAACATAGTCGTAACTTAGTTGCATGATGGAGACTTTCAAAACCCTTGTAATTACTGGGCTGAGAATACTATACTAACTACTGCATTGTCTGTAATATATCGTCGTGCGAGTGCAACAAGGTCGTAAGTGCAATAGCTGCCATTTGTCAGAAATTCCCACCAAACATTTGATTATGCCAAGTCTTTGGTCCGTCTCTCTTGAAATGGTTCTTCAGGTGACTGTCACCTGAAGAACCATTTCAAGAGCCACTGACTCAAGGAAAGATAAATTGATTTATCCTAATACATGGCAGCATACAGATGTATCACATGGCAGCTATTGCACATACGACCTTGTTGCACTGACGTAATGATTTTCTTCCCCTGTAATAAATGCCCCTAGTTTAGTTGAAAATCGAGGTTTACTTGCCTTCAAATCAGTGCCCAGTTTATAAAATTCATGTCAAAATGGTAGAAAAACAGCAAAAATGTGCTGATTCTACCACGACTGGTTTCTCCCTTTCCTACATGATTTGAAGGATGGGCATTTATTTCAGACAAGGCATTCGTAACTTCAAGTTGAGAATGCCTAGATCTAGGTCGATTCATAACTTCAGAAAATAGACTATTCTATGGAGTTTCTCTAGAGATTTTGAGAAATGTGTAAGTTTGCATATTTTATTGGGGCATAACTGGGAATGCAACAACAAAATTGACACCCTTGGCATTTTATAAAAATAAGAGCCAAAAATACTTGGATTTGTTGGAGCCTATAAATCATGTAGAGGGACTGCAGTTTGATTTGATTCAAGTCAATTGTATTTCTAACTGCATCTAGATTTTTGAGCTTTCAAAAAACAAATTTTTTTGTGCAGTATTTTTATTAGTCATAAAACTAACCATTTACACAGCTTTGCACGTGTTAGAATATGCCTATTTCAAATCATGCATAACTTTATAAACCTTCCCTCAAAAAACAAAATTGCCTGAAAATTTCATAAAATCCCAGATATGTCTCAATAAAGAATTTACGATTGCACATTTCTAAATTCTTCTCTTATTGAGGAAATGATATTATAAAATGGTTCTACAATTTTCTGGAATCCAGAGTAGGCATTCTGTGCTTGATATAGCAGGCCAACTCCCTGTTACACTGTAACAAATTACGTTGCATACAAATCCTTATTCAGGTTTGTAGACGAAACCATCTAGAAATGTATCAAGCTGAACGAAGGATTCATTATGTGACTGTAACATGAAGAAAACCCTGCAACAATGTAATAGCAATTCTCTAGTCCAAAATTCATTTGACATCGTTTATGCAAGCAAAACATGTAATTTAACGTATCAGTATTCAGTTTTCACTTCCGGAGTCGCAATCGAATATCCATTGTACCTGTTTACAGGAATTTCAGTAACAAATTTGATAGTTGGGGAGATCGAAGTCTCATTATTTGAAATTATGTATGAAACCAAAGTTCCATCCACGATAACATATTGGACATTCTCATGTCTTCAAGAGGCTCAGTTTATCAGTAGCATTATTCTAATTGTGTTATTTATAACAAAGCCTATGTGTTCTTGAAACATTTTGGAGTTTTTGATTAAAGTCACTGCTTAGAGCGTCATTTGGAAATTATTAATTGGAAATTTCTGGAAACCAAAGAATGATGTGAAAAACTGAAGAGTGCTTCACATTAGTATTTTTGCTTCCAGGTTATAAGTGTAACAGTAGCAAATGTCTGCTTTCATTATCTTCCTCCTGGCACAGTATCCAAACTAGCCAGAAATTAAAAAGAAAAATCTTGCAATTGCAAACTTCAGAAGCCATCAAACTGCCAAAAATCGATAACAGTATAATTTAAATTCTATAAATGAAATCCGAATTTCCATGACTCCACCTTCCACTTCAAGATGCAATGACAGGCAGTATTGACTAATGAAAAAAAAAAAAAAAAAAAAAAAATTACGTTGCATACAAATCCTTATTCAGGTTTGTAGACGAAACCATCTAGAAATGTATCAAGCTGAACGAAGGATTCATTATGTGACGGTGTAACATGAAGAAAACCCTGCAACAATGTAATAGCAATTCTCTAGTCCAAAATTGCAATGGAAACAGGTATGAAGATGGACATTCATTTGACATCGTTTATGCAAGCAAAACATGTAATTTAACGTATCAGTATTCAGTTTTGACTTCCGGAGTCGCAATCGAATATCCATTGTACCTGTTTACAGGAATTTCAGTAACAAATTTGATAGTTGGGGAGATCGAAGTCTCATTATTTGAAATTATGTATGAAACCAAAGTTCCATCCACGATAACATATTGGACATTCTCATGTCTTCAAGAGGCTCAGTTTATCAGTAGCATTATTCTAATTGTGTTATTTATAACAAAGCCTATGTGTTCTTGAAACATTTTGGAGTTTTTGATTAAAGTCACTGCTTAGAGCGTCATTTGGAAATTATTAATTGGAAATTTCTGGAAACCAAAGAATGATGTGAAAAACTGAAGAGTGCTTCACATTAGTATTTTTGCTTCCAGGTTATAAGTGTAACAGTAGCAAATGTCTGCTTTCATTATCTTCCTCCTGGCACAGTATCCAAACTAGCCAGAAATTAAAAAGAAAAATCTTGCAATTGCAAACTTCAGAAGCCATCAAACTGCCAAAAATCGATAACAGTATAATTTAAATTCTATAAATGAAATCCGAATTTCCATGACTCCACCTTCCACTTCAAGATGCAATGACAGGCAGTATTGACTAATGAAAAAAAAAAAAAAAAAAAAAAAATTACGTTGCATACAAATCCTTATTCAGGTTTGTAGACGAAACCATCTAGAAATGTATCAAGCTGAACGAAGGATTCATTATGTGACGGTGTAACATGAAGAAAACCCTGCAACAATGTAATAGCAATTCTCTAGTCCAAAATTGCAATGGAAACAGGTATGAAGATGGACATTCATTTGACATCGTTTACACAAGCAAAACATGTAATTTAACGTATCAGTATTCAGTTTTGACTTCCGGAGTCGCAATCGAATATCCATTGTACCTGTTTACAGGAATTTCAGTAACAAATTTGATAGTTGGGGAGATCGAAGTCTCATTATTTGAAATTATGTATGAAACCAAAAAAAAAAAAAAAAAAAAAAAAGTTTGACCTGTGATTTGCATTCTTCTCAGGGTCAAGCTAACTTGGATTATGTAAATAGACATTGTAATATAGATATTGTAAACACACATCTTGAAGAATACACACTTTATTTTTGTGGGCTTATATCATCAATGAATCGGAAGTTTGATAGCTTCTGCATTATGTCCCGAACACAAAATAGGCAAGTTTTGTAGCTATTGGTTCTAAATCATGCCAGCAAGTTTACAAGATGCTCTATTATGACTGACCGTATGAAACGCCAGTTCTGCTCAAAATCAACTTTGCTGCAGTGGTAGTACGAGCCCATTCCAGGGGCCAGTTATGTCATGCAGTTGATTTCAGAGCATTAAAGATGAGCCGCCTTGAGATGAGCGATATGTTGGATGGTCAGCATGTTGGGAAATAATGGCCTACTGTATTTTGCACAATGAATCAAAACAAAACCACTTCAATTGGATTGCACGTTTTATTCCAGGGGTTCTCAATAGGCGGCCCGCGGGCCAAATCCGGCCCGCCAACCATTGATTTTTGGCCCTCGACTTGCTCTAAAATTAAAAGGGAAACATAAGAAATTCTGGTGTATTTGGCCCTCAAGCAGGGAACTTTCAGGTATGTTCTGCATTCTCTGGCCCCTCAGCTAATATAATTGAGAACCCCTGCTTATTCCGTCGTCATACACCTTGTCCATGACGGAATAAAGCATGTAATCCTGTATCCACCGGGTGCACTGAGCCCGTTTCATTGCGCAAAATAGAGTAAGCTGAAATCGGATTACACAGATGCTGGAGTGCCCTTTAAGGACGTGCAATTAGGTCCCAAGGGGCCATGGTTTTTAACTTTACCGACTAGTAAGACAAAAAAAACCTTGCCCTAAAAAATTCCCAACCCAATTCTAAAAACGTTTACTTAAAATTGGAAATAAAAACTTTGCCACTAAGAGGGAAAAAAAATTGTCCCTTGGCACAGAACTCAAGTTGGCTTCAGTCATGCAAACTTGTTACGTTTGATGCTCCCCCTTGTAATCTGATGGTGGTCCTGAAAAGGGCAGTCCAGATGGTGTTGTGGAGCATCTGCATATTCTGTGCAAATAACAGGATACTAATACCTGACAGTTGTTGCCATGGTCCTTTGCTACAAACTTGCCTTTTGAAATAGTTATTTTACACTTAATACTTGCAGCAATAGGAAAAGGATGGGATATGGTTAGTGGGTAAAGTTTATAGTTTAGTTAAGTAGGGTTCATAAGTTATATCAGATATTAGTTTTAATTTTTTGTGTTAATGTTTTCCACCCAATAACAACATAAAAAGTGATATTTTTTTGTAATTTTTTTCAGTGTTTTAGTGTAGTTGCATTGGTTTTTGTTGGCACCCTTTGACAACACATTAAGCCAAATCATGTATGTTGAATGATATGGTTCGTCAACTTAGAGCAACTAAAATTATCCTTGTTAACTATACTGCAGTTGCAAATAAAATATGCTGTTTAAGAAAAATTAATTTGTGTCAGTTGTGATTTTGTATTTTCTTTTTTCTTCACCCTTGCCCTCCCAGTACCCAATATATGTCTTGTTCCTTTACGATCCAGGTTAAGAATTCTATGATACTATCATTTTTCATCCTTTAGTGATTCCTTCAATGGGGTGACGAATGCCGTAACAGAGTCCCCAATGTAAAGGGCATTTCGTGATCCCCCCCCCCCGACTTGCCTAAAAAAAGTTGAGATTTTTTTATATCTGAACCGTTAGCCTTGGTTAACTATGTGTACCTTATCTTACGTGTAAATTTGGTCGTATCTGTAAGAAATTTGTATTTTCTGTCTGTAAACGAACAAATTACAACACAGGTGCCTATAGGACCGTGGGAAACAAGCAATTGCTCGTAACATAAAACTGCAAGATCAGAATCCCTTCAAATTTTGTGAATAAGTTTTTCTCAATGATATCAAGTGAACAATGAAACAGAAGGTGCTGGAATCACGAAATGCACCTTTTAAGTATATAACGTTCATCCTGATTAAAATGCCTTCACCCCAAAAATCAATCTGTAAAGTTTCGTGCCAATATTTTAATCCACTTTGATGTGAGAGCTAAAAACATGATCTTGTAAGCCCCATAGGGTACTAAGTGGTCAACCAAAATGGCGCACATTTTTGCTCATTAACATTCAAACCAAATGCCTTTTAGCCATGATTTTACAGGGTAAATGAAAGGGTTTTTTTCCAGATACCAAAATTGTGACCACTTCCGAAGGACCTTTAAAAAAAACATGAAAGCTGGGGGACACTGGTTTTCAAAGGTGGATATGATGCGTGAACAAGAAAACGTGAAAAGGTTTTTAACCTCCCGACAGGCGATGTATGCGCGTACATTGATAAGGGTGTCAAAAACAGCAAAATGTGGAAAAAAGGGCGTTTTTTCTTAACCCTGAGATAGTGATGTATGTGTTTAGGTATGTAATAAAGCAGAACGGCCCATCCGTGATGAATTTTCTCACCCGTTACATTTTACTTTACAGTATTTTTTAAAAGAAAAAAAGGTACACTCCTGTCGGACTAACCTTGGTTTTTAAACTGTGCGGGGACTAAAGTTTTTAAACTCCCTTTCAGAATACCAGCCAAAAAGAACAGGTTTATTCCATGAGAATATTGAACTTCTTTACGATGTTGAACAAATAAAAAGGTCCGCTCATGTAGGAAGTTAGACTCCCTTTGAGAATACCAGCCCCTGGGTTTGTGACCTGTCAAATGCACTAACCTCTACACATGGATAGCGGGCTGGCGCACCGTTCAATAGTCGCCGATTGAAAAGACAGGAAGTTGCATTTTGCCCTGTGCAATATGGCTTCACTTTATTTTAAATTTAACAATAGAACATCTGTGTGGAATATGTGCACCAGCATGTGTATGCATTGTTTAACGCCATATTGATAGGCAAAAAGCAACGTCCTGTTGTTTCAAGCGGCGACTCAGACCCGCTATCCATGTGTAGAGGTCCGTGGTCGCATGTCAAAAAGTACTTGTCCACGGTACAGCTAAAGCATGCGCATTCATATGAACACTACCATGTCTAGGAAATTCAAGACAAAACACAAATTCTTATATCTGCATATATTTATTGCTAAGTTTAATGCTAATAAGAACAGAATATACATATAATATCATAGTATAAAGAAAATAAGGCCAATAAAAAAATGGATGTCTGAGCTTCCTACAGGCCAAAACTGCGAGTACTATGCAATTGTTTTTTCTTCATCAAAAACCTATGCACTAAGCAGAAATTCTTTTACTGCATGTTTAGACTTGTCAAAACTGTCAAAAATGTCTTGAAAAACTTTAAAAAAAGAAATGTGGTAAAATGTGTTTTTTTTTTTACACCTATGCATGCAGGGACATTCTGAATGCTGAGACATTCTTTTTTTATTGGCTTAAGTACACCAAACAAAAAAGGCAGCCAAAAAAAAATTGCCCTTAAAAATTGGTTTGTTTTGATTTTTTGTTGTTGAAAGTCCATAATAATTCATCTCACAACAGTGTTAACACTTTAGATTTAGTATTAATTTCTCCAAATTAAAAAACATAGGGTTAGTCGGTTGCAAAGGGCAATTTTTTTGGCCTTATCTGAACTCATACACTTGCCATAAAATACACACATCCAGTTCCAGTTGGGTCTTTTTGGGATCTTAATTAGCAAGATTACCAGAAATTTGCTGAAGCTATAGAAAATGCTGTACATGTTTTCATGCCTCACTGACCTTTACGCATTTTGCTCATTTTTACACCTAAAAAGGCAATAAATATTTTGCATATTATGGAATTTCAACTAGATTTTTAATGCTCAAAAGGCCAGGTCAGGTTTAACTTTGAGGGCCTGCTATGGTATCAAGTATCCTGATAACCTACGCACAGTCGGAAAGTGTGTTTGTAGTCTGTGTCACAGACTTCGAAGATATTATCTAAATTAGTACTGCGCCGAAGAGCGAGGATAACGTATCAGTAGTCAATAGCGAATGCTGAAATGAACTAAATCTCAAATATCCCGGAAAACGAAGGGGTTTATGGAGAATTTTTGCATCAGAGGGTCCATTCTTTGTTGTTTTGGATATGTATCGTAATTGGGTCTGGACCTATAGAACTTAGCGAGAAATTGAACGTTTTTGTCGGGTACTTCGGTTCTCGCAAACACGGAAAAAGTTAACACGCAATCGATACGGGCCGCCAGCAGCCACTTTTCACCAAACAAAATGCCTTCGTATTATTCCAATCTGAGAATTTTCAAAACGCTGCGGCAACTTTTTTTTTAATTTTAGAAAAAGGATATACGTACTTACCGGACCGCCATACTGATACCCAGTACTACCTGTCGCCAGGCCAAGTTGTCAGCGCTTAAACCGTCACCTTCCATCAGATTCCTAAGGAAATCTGAAGAGGGTAGCTGTTTTCCTGGTAGAATGAAAAAGAGATCTAACCTACAGGATACTAATGGTGGCCATCCACACATGCTGCCTTGGCATGGTGGGTGGTGGTTTTCCCAAAGGCTAGGCCCCCGCCAAAAGTGGATGGTGTCAGAGCATCCAGTCAATTTATTTGCTCCAGAAACAATCTCACCAGCATTAGCTGATGTGAGGTGTAAATCCGGCCACCCTCGGTTAGCGGGCAACCAAACCATATTTCAACTTTTGGTTCAACTGAAAATGCAATTAAAATTAATACTAACCCCCCCCAGCACTACCTGCCTTTCATAAAGCATTTCGATTGGATATTACTTATATAATCAATTTAATAACCGCTGAAATGCCGCTTCCAGTTAGCTCTCGCCCTCTTCAGCCCTACCACCAGGCTTACCATATCTCCCATATCGCTGATTTGGCTCAAAATCTCTCCTAAATCTACTGTGAGCAATCGGAAGGTAGCCCTCATATGGTTAATAGGCACTAACTTGTTACATTAGACCGAAAATCTGGCAAGATGTCGCAACTTCCGTACACCATAAAGTACTGAAATCACAAAATAGCACAAATCAGTACACACGATAACATAAGATACGGGGCCAACAAAACACACCCATTCAACAAACTCTCTCATGTTTGACATGTACCTTAACAAAAATCACCCACGCACCCCAAAGTGTAATTTTCCAGAAAAGTATGAGGCTGGTTTCAAGTCATTACTAATTCACATTTCAAACAATCCTAAAACCTGTTTTTTGTTTGAAAATCGCCTTTGCTCTTGATTTATGGAAATGTTGCTCAATTCTGCACGCAATTGTACGATTTTAATCTACCACAAGTATAATAATTTGCACCACAACAGCCTTTGAATACTGACACAAATTGAATATTGCCAAGACATCCACTTCATTCCTCTTTTGCAGAGGTACAAACCTTTTAGAGAACATTTTTCAATTTCATAATTTCAGCTCTGTATAATTGGACTAGGTATGTTTTTAGCAAAAATCAGAAACATGCTTAAATCCACGGTACCTACCATTCTTTTATATTTTATTCCCCCGCCCCTGCAAATTTTCACATCATGGAATCATTTTCATCCAACATTTTCTACAGAAAGAGCCTTCAGTCACAATCTCCTTGCATTCCCATATAATACCAACTTTTACAAAATCAAAGGTGCCTTTTTGCTGGAATACCACAGCTTTAATCAAGCAATTAATGAATTTTGAAGGTTATGCGACATGGATCTTTATCCCATGCCATTCATAATGAATGGGTAGCACAATTTATAGTGTGGGCCGGTGTGACACGAGTTAAATAAAATTATTTTATGACACTTTGATACTATCAAGGACTTCATTTGCCACAAAAATTCAAATATTTGCATTTCAGATAACACTTTCACATGTGATCTTCCGAAGCAAGGTTAGGTAGAAATTGAATCAATTGGGAAAATTGAGATAGAAAATCAATTTGCTTATAACATTGGTATAGAGTATTGAACAGCATGATCAAAATGGCTGATAGCAGTCAAGCCACATGACCCAGTTGAATCAAACTTTCCTCAGTGGTGATATGTTACTGAGAAGATAATTATGAACATGTCGATGATACTTCAAGTCACTACTTGGATGATTTTTTTTCATGTTTGGAGTTCCTGTTTGTCACCAACCAGCCAGCATTTATCCCTGAGATTGACCACCTTTCTTACAGTATCTCCAACCGGCTTTTCATGAAATAACATGATATACCCTCTGAGTAATTAGACTTCAATACTCCATAATGTGTACGTTTAATTAAATCAATGACACCTCAAGTCACTACTGGGATGATTTTTTCATGTTTGGATTTCCTGTTTTTAACAACAAGCATCATGTTATCCCCTGAGGTCTACCACCTTTCTTTCAGTATCTCCAACTGGCTTATACATGATATAACATGATAATCCCTCTGAGTAATTAGACCTTCAATACATCCATAATGTACCTTTAAGGTTTTCTTACCATGTCTCTGATTGGCTAATTATTGTCATAAAAACCTATGTACAGCCTATCAAATTGGCTGGTCTTTTTTTTGTTAAACCTTGAGTCCTTTGCTGATGAGGAATGCCTCCTGTTGGGGTTCTCTACCTAGGAAATTCTTAAGCATGTCCATTGCATCCTGGATAAAAAACAGAGAAAAAATACTGCAAGTTAAAACTGCAAGATCCCTCTAGTAAGGACATAACAGCCTAACAGGGTCAAAGGTCACTTGAGGTCAATTAAAGTCAAACCGTACACCACAGGTGAGTTTTGGCCTAGCGATTCTTTTGGCTGTACATGAAGTCAATATTTTCAAGAGTAAGCATTCCATGAACTTGTTTGAAAAGCTGTGGGAAGGTTAAGAGAAATTTTGCAAAGCATTCAAGGGAATTAACCACTTACATGACGTACATGTATTTGTTGCAGTGCCACCTGCTAGCTACATACATGTACGTGTTGTATTTTAGACAGCGTCCCATCAAAATATTTTTCAAGTTACAAGGCTCATAATATATGTATAGAATCCTTGAACCTTTTTCTAAAAGAGGGCCTCATTTGTTTTTCCACAGAGGATTCAGTCTGCCCTGTAATACCCTTGAACTTTAACTTTAATTATCTCACAGGAGTGTTCGTGTAGCATAACGTAGGTTTTCCTAAAAGGTCATTAGGTTAGTGGGAAAGCCAGACTGCGAACCTGATGAAAGTAGTGAAAGGTGTGAAAATTTGTTAGAAAGTGATGAAAGTGCAATATGGGGATGAAATTGAGGTTCAAAGTGAAGCTGACCCACAGAATCTCACACCAGATGTAGTGTTACCTACTATAGTCCTTTGATGTATGAGTCATCCAAATTGTATAAATCAAATATAAACTTAGTTTCAACAAAATGTGCAAAAATTCAAATTACCCCCCACAATGATAACAATGCTGCACCTTTGCACAAGATTAAAGGTCCATGGCCCGATCACTAATAGCCTCGTCCCCAGATTTTACTGGAAGTGGTCATCATTTGGTATCAGAAGAAAGCTACTATTTTTCTCTTTTACCCTATGAAATCTTAGAGCCAAAAGATGTTTGGTTTGGAAGTTATGAACAAAAACGTGCCCCATTTTGGTCAACCAATATTAATTTTAAACAGTACTCTATGGGCCTTACAAAATCATGTTTTTAGCTCTCGCATCAAAACGGATTGAAATATCGGTGCAAAACTTTACAGATGGGGTTTTGGAGTCAAGGTCAATCTATCAAGATGAAAACTTCATATCCTTAAATCGGGCCATCCCCCTTTAACAACATTCATTACCACATACTGCCATACAATGACAAAAATAAATACTCAGTTATTATCCATTAGGATTTGCTGTCTCACAAGGGAATAATTATGTAATCCCATGTTTATATAAGTCATGTAGCTTGCTGTTTTTATGTTTCAGTACACAATTCTCAACTTACAATGGATCCGCCTGGTTGCAGGATGTACTTGCGATAATCTTGACCTACTTTGGGATTCATGATGCCCTCCTTCTTGAAACGTGAGTAGAACATGTCCATGCAATAAACCTCACTCCACTGTCAAAGAATAAGGAAAGCAAATTTTAGGCATTGGCTACAATTAAAATATTTAATTTCCCATCCGATATTGGATATGCTATTTAAATAACATACCCCCATCTTATATTCTCATTCTTAATTACTTGTGATTGTTGCCGTGATTGTTGTCTTCATTGTTTTCATCACCACAATTAAAATATTGGACAGTGCATCCGATATGACATGATATAGGATACGCAAAACAACATATCCTATCCTCTGTTCTCATTCTTATTTTAGTTTTTTGATTGCTTTCATCAATAAAAATATTTTGAATTTCAATAATTAAAAGCCAAGTCTTCCTCAATCTTTCTTTGTTCATATACTCAAGGTGTCCTCCTGTATCAATTTGATCCCTTGAATGGTTTCATACCTCGTCCTACTTAAAAACCAAAAAATGATTTCCCCATAGCAGTTACTCTAACAGTACACACATAAATTGTTGAACGATGATACACTCCAATATTGTTTCAACTGTAGGTTAGATGCAAATTTACCCTGCACTACTGTTCAGACTTAAAACCAAAGCCAGGCCATTTATGCAGAATCATTTATGACATCCAAGAGCACCTTATATCTGAGAAGAAATTACTAAGGTTTGTTCTCTTTAAGAAGTTCTGATTATCAAAGAAGTGTTAATCCTTACCAGGTATCCATAGTATTGGGCATCATACCCATCAGCTAGATGACCAAATGATGCACACATGTTGGTCCCTGGGGTGGCTGTATACCTAGAATATCATCTGAGATCTGTGCATAGATGGTGCGTGGGTTTGCCTGTTAAAGTGACGGAGGAGATTTTTTTAGGATATGAATTCTCTCAAATTCACTGGCTCGGCTGAAGACCACCTACCGAGAACGTTTGGGAAGGTTTATTGGACAAACAGTGCAAAAGAAAACTGCAACATTGTTTGAACTTGCCTTCTATTGTAATTGTTCCCCATAGAAAACCATGCTTTGACTTTCTGTCGTGCACGACCGAAACTACTTAAATCATTCATCTTAGTACATAAAGGACGGCGTATCGGCTTATGTTCACTTCAGGTGTGATCTAATACATTGGTAAGAATTCACATTATGAAAAACTAGGTTCGAGAAAAAATTTCTGGAAATCCCTTCAGTTGGTCTCTTAAGCCAAAAAAGACGTGAAATGATCACAATTGGCTGAAGAAATGGTATACTCTCAATAGACCGGACTTTATTCAAATGGTAATTAACTGTTTTAATGTTATTTCTCAAGGTAAACATATTTTCCCTTGAGAGGCCAAGAAATGAAAAAAACCCAACATTTCCTTGGCTGGATTGAACTGTGACATCACGATTGCCAGACGGAGTGATTATTCTAATCACTAAAAATCAATCATTAATAAGTGATTATTGATGACGCACTGTCCTTTATTTTTGTGTAAAAATTATGCATTTTCCATTGGTGGTAGATATATTTGCAGAATCTTAACCCCCCTGCAGTCCACCACCTTCCTTACAGACTCTCTGCATGGGCACATTACAAAGATCTACAGTGATTTGAGACAAAAAACGTTTTATTTATAACCACGATAGGCGGATTTTCCTAAGAGCAACCCTGATTCCAAGAGCCGGAAAGTTTATAATGAGCCATATGCATTTATTATCATAGGTGTTTTGGGGCACACCCAATAAGCCAATCATATCGTTGTATTTTTGGAAGTCCTTATGCATCTTTATGTAACACGCAAATATTTTTGTTTGTTGCATTGAGCAAAAAAACAACAACACTGATAACATGTAAAGCGTGAATGAACAGGTTTTTTTATGAGGAGTGATGACTCGCGAGTGCTTGCGCAACAACACGATTGACGCTGGTGTGAGAGAAACGGTTGGGCGGGCCTTGTGCCTTATTCCATAATCAATGGATTTGATTTTCTTCCTGCTATACTTGGTCACAGAGTGTGCAGATCCAAAAATTTTCACACAACTGTTACAAAAACTTAGTCCATCTCTTACAACTTATACAGTACATTAACAAATACCAGACCAGTTAGCTTGACATCAATTACCTTAGCACGAGTGTGT
Organism: Ophioderma brevispina; assembly: GCA_023653785.1. Classification (NCBI taxonomy): domain Eukaryota; kingdom Metazoa; phylum Echinodermata; class Ophiuroidea; order Amphilepidida; family Ophiodermatidae; genus Ophioderma; species Ophioderma brevispina. Next base: position 62,731 of record JAMKCH010053373.1, read on the forward strand.
ATAGTCTGGTCAAATGTTCCCAGCAATATCTGTCGTAGATTGAACACGCCCGCATTAGCGTTACGAGCCTTCACCAGCGTATCCACCATCTCGTCTGGAATAGGTGTGCCGTCCTTGAAATGGGCCGACATACGACGTAGTGACTCAGCCTGCCAGCACCAGTTCTCCAACATTTGTGAGGGTGCTTCGACAAAGTCACGCTCTACACGAGTGCCACTGTGAGGCAAATTGAAAGTGATCAAATTTAAAATGTGATCAAATGTTCACATTACAATTATCATAATTCAAAGATGTTATATGTCTTAACAATCTAGCTTAAAAGTGTGTGACCCAATCTGCAACCTCATCCCCACACTTTACTCTCCATAAACAGCACTGTAGTTTAAAATTTCTTAGTCCTCAAAGTAATGGGTTGTATATATTTCTTCTTCCCTCTTGAAGGAAGAATGTTGGCATTGTTTTATCATAAGATTTGACATTGCGTATAGACCCAAGTCCTAAATCATATTTTTCCATTTCTCAAGCAACTTAATACAGCTCCCTGTTTCAAGAATCATAACAGCTTTATAAATAAAAGAATATAAGAAGCACTGGAGAAGTAACTATTATTTCGACTTAAACGGGGACTAAAAAATCAGTTAAGTTTTTTTAATTATGTTAATATTTCTCACAATAAAAGTACAAACTTGCATGCATTGGCCCAACAAGTATCACATTTAAATATCTTTGACCCCGAGCACATCACATTATACAACTCTATCTAATTGGCTCATTACAGGAATACAACAATGAGATAGCCCACCCAGTAAACCAATCAAAAGAGTTCTTCTACATCTCTGTGTACACCATACCACCATTTTTCCAAATCTCTGATTTGCTCATTACATATATTCCTTCCAAGTACCAATCAAAAGGATTGATAAGATGCCAATTGATAGGCAGGTAGTAAATCGGGTAAGTATAGGCCAAGCTACTACCCTTAAGGTCCATAGCCCGGTCGTTGAAGCCTCGTCCCCGGAACCCCATTTTACTGGAAGTGGTCAAATTTTGGTGTGTGAAGCAAGCTACTATTTTTGCTCATTGGTTTGCATTATAACCCTCGGCTACGCCCCATATCAGTGCACTTTTCCTATTGATAAATTATTGTTTGTGATGCGTGGCGGGTACGGGAATGTAGTGCAATTTTGTCCTTATCGATGCATATAGTACTTATATATATGATTGATCAAACTTTTCTTGTACATATTAATTATAATTTAGTTTAACAAAGGCGACCCGACGAAATAAAGCCCTTCAGATTGTCCGTGGTAGTCCTAGCACATGTTATTATTATATTGTGTCCTCCTGTATTTTTCTTGTCTATTTGCGGAATAAAATTGACTTGAACTAAACCTGCACTGGGTTTAGATGTTATGAGTATATAAAAGTGCCTCCTTTTGGTTGACCATTGTATGAGTAAACAACATAATAACTTGTATTCTCTAAGTATACAAATTAAAATTAGTATTTGTACAAGGTCTTGCTGCGCGATTTACTTCGAGCATAGCGTAAAAACACTACGAGCAGTTCTTGAACCTTGAAATTTTGACTTTTATTCCCGTTATGGTCTGAAAAAAAATTGAGGATTGGCATTATAATTCAGAATTTTAAACCAAAATACAAAAAAACTAAAATTTTGGGAAATTGGGAGTAAAGCCTAAGGCAAAAAAAAAAAAACAAAAAAAAACAAGAGCATCCTTTGGTTAAAGACACTTCGGTGATTTGCAAAATCAGAAAATCTAAAGAACAATAATTTTTTGCCTGTTTGAAACAAGTATCTAGGTATTGCTACCTAAACATACCAGCAAAGATTTAATAGACTTAAGCCAATTAATTTGGCGTAAAACTGGTTAATTAGTCAACTGTTAAAGCACTTTTATTCTGTACCAGACACTTATGCAATGCATTTGAATGGAGAGTCCTCTTTTTTGGTACTTCTTTTCCCTCCTTTTTAGTTTTATTTTTTCCATTTAAAAAACTTTTGAGAATTCTACAGGCTATCCTGAACTTTAAAGCTACTCCTGCACATTAAACACTTTGCAAGCATGGATAACTGATGGTGTCTTTAAACTCTGTACATTTTACCTCCTTGTGATTGTGGACAACAATACCCCAGCAAAAGACAGTATATTATGCCTAAAACCATATGAAATACACCCTTTTGCCTCTCAAGGCCACACTAGCTAAATCTACAGCCCTACCTGAAGTGTGTCAAATCGGTCTGCCCAAGGATATCATGCATGACAGGGAAAACTCATGAATAAGTCCCAACCTTTACAAAAAATACAAATAAAGTATCTATGAACGAGAGAGCCGTCGTTGTAGTACCTGAACATTCGGAATTCTGCCTGGGCGCATATCTGATGCATGACGTGGCCAAACTCGTGAAAGAAGTCCTCCACCCTCATGGAAACGGATAAGATGTGAAACTCAATTCGTCATGTGAGTGCAACAAGGTCGTAAGTGCAATGCTGCCATTTGCCAAAATTCCCAGCAAAGATAAGTATGTTAAGTTCTTTGGTCGTGGCTCGTGAAGGGCTCTTCAGCGCAGCGCCTTAAGAGCCATTTCCAAAACACTGACTCCAAGAAATATATATTGAGTTTATCCTATACATGTCAGCATACAGATGTATCACGTTGCAGCTATTGCACTTACAACCTTTTGCACTCACATGAACAAATGATGTCATGCATGACTGTTAAAACTGTAAGAAAACGAAATACTAAGAATTAATTTTACCTGTAATAATAAAATGAACAATGACATGCATAAGATGAATTTAATTTTTTGTTTTTTCTCACAGTTCACTCTCTTAATTTTTTAGTCATTCAATTCTTTATTCTTAACCTTTGAGAAAATTAAGCGATCTCATGTCCTGATTCCTGCATTCAATTCGACAATTGAACCAAGGTAGTCCGCGCTGCGTATTGATGTTACTTGGAGGTTGAAGCGCTTGTGTCATACACGTTTTGCTACATAGCGCATGCCTGCAATGTGCGTTTGATGAGTATGTTTGCTGGCGTTTCAAGGGGGGGTGCGATTTTCTCGGTGATGGCAGTCCTTATTGTTGGATTTAAGCCATACGGATCACAAAATGGGTTAAAAGATTAACCTTAAAAATCAAGCTGTTAAAAAATGCCAAAAAGGTATGATTTTGGGAACCGGACGCGCTTACGATGATTGAAACCAGCGAACCATTATGTTTGCATGGAAGGACGCGGCCAGAGGCGAGTTGGTATTGCCCAAAATCATAACTTTATGCTTTAAAGGGATAGCAGCGAGAAGCGAACAAAAATGTGGAAATGCCTTTTTAACTTATAAATCGGGATAAGTGTGTACAATTCCATATATCTGCATATATGTAGAAACAAACCACCAAATATTGAAAAAAATGAAGGTTTTATTTGAGGAAATTTTGTCATACCGTCTCCCGCAAATAGACAGCAGCGGTGATGAATCTCAAAGCTATGACTAAACAGCTGATGGTGGTTTACACCAGTACAGAATAAACACAGATAATTAATGTTTGTGTTTGAGGTGAAAATGCTATTGATCATGGTGCAGATAGTATGCAGAAAGTTGATATTCACCGGGAGAGGGGGGGGGGGGGGGGGGGGGGGGGGTGGCTTTTTTTATCGCAAGTCGGAATTTTTGATACACACGCATAGAAATTAGAGAAGCAGATAAAAGTAATGGGATGGTCCTTAATACGGATTTCAAGCCAACCACTTGCAGGTTATGTCGCATATCCATGCCAGTACCAAAATATAAAAATACAGCAAGGTAAACTTGCGCGATCCCCCTGGCAAGGTGGCAGTATACACAAGTTGGTTAGCTGGAAAGGACCTTTGACCTTGGTATGTGCCTTTGACCTCAACAACATATGAAGGAAACAGTATTTGACCTTTGACCTAAGTTAGGTTGTATCGGACTTCAACGTTTCAAAGACGACAGAAAAAACAAAAACGACCAAAACTGGAAGCATGACCTCAGTTGACCTTTGACATTGGTCATGACCTTTGGACATCATCCACATAAGATGGAAACCGAGCAACTTCCACACCAAGTATGGTTTAAATAGGACTTAAAATTTTCAAAAGAGACCTGAAAAAAACGAAAACCTCCCAAAACCTAACCCAAATGGAACTAGAACATGACCTCAGAGGACCTTGACCTTGGCCATGACCTTTGCATCACACATAGAAGGAACCCCTAGTGCAGACATTGTCTTTTGAGGCGCGCACGCGCGATCACCGCGTAGTCGCGCATCTCAAATGCTTTGAGTCCGAGCGGAGTATCGCGCATCTGTAAAAGCCGGCTGCGAGTTTTCTACCTTGATTTGAGCCGGCAACCAGCAAAATTTACTCCTGGCAATATTTATGATAAATGCTCACGGAACACTATGCTTAACGCACTTTCAGATAGGGAACGGGGTAATCGGTGGCGAGAGCAAAAAATCGGCGGAGTATTAACTCCACAATGTATCGGAACTCCAATGGAAATACCGCATGGACGGTGTAAGAAAAATGAACACGGGATTATGTGTAATAATGCATGAAGTAAACGTCGTAAATTCAAAGCCATTCGGCGTAATCGCACATGGTTTTGTTTTGATTGGCCGAGTTTAAATATGGCGCCTCGGGCGAAAGACGGTGAGGGGTCTACAAACATTACGGAAGTAGAAGTTAGCTACTATTTGTCGACAGGAAGAAAGAAACGATAGAAGGTACCACTCTCGGTCAAATTGATTTGTAAACGATGCACGAAACATGTTCAAGAAATGAAAGGCCGGGGAAGGCGTCGCCCGATTACAAGTAAGACATACTTGGACAATGACACACGATTATGGACCGTTATCAAGCACGTGAATCGCCATCTATTAATGACAACACGTGAGCTTACTCCCAATTAGTTTAAGATAATTCTGACTAATATGATGACGTGCCGACTTAGGCTTACATTTGTTACTGAATGTTTGACTGTTCGTGAATGCCCAGTTTACTCTTTCATAGTCTAGACTAGAGATCCCTTATCAAAATGGAAAAAAAATCCGCTCATGTTCGAGGTTCAAGGCCTGGTGATAATTCTTGGAAAATTGATTACACTTGAATGATAAATCTACATCATGGATAATTTGTTTAAATCTTGAGTTGAAGTATAAATATGTAACTTAATTTGTTCAGTAACAATTGGTTGCAGTTAATTACTAATTAACAATGTTATTGCAACCGATTGGAAAAGGCATGAGATTTAACGCTTCTGGCCCACCTCAGTGCCGTTCTGATTGCTATGCAGCTCTATGCTTTGTAAAGCTCTTCTCAGCGAGAATTTGGGAGCTTTAAAAAGCTATTCTGCAGCTCGACCTCAAGAGGCCAAGATGAGCTTTTTAATGCCCTCTGAAAATTTCAAAAACGTGTCTGCTATTGCACATTCACCTCAAGTCTTTTAAATCGGACTTAAAAAATTTTCGAAGGAGACGCAAAAAACGAAAAACCTACAAACTGGAACGAACCCACACACACCCACAAACACACACACACCCACACACACACACACACCACACCACACACACATACAACATACAGACATACACACACATCACACCACATACACATACACATAAATACATCATACAGACATGCCACCCTCGCAATATCCCCTCTGCTTTTCAAGCCAGGGGGATAAAACTATGAATTTTGATGATTTTTTCATGTTCGGATTAGCAAATCGCTGCTAATCAAACTCACTAAATAATGGACAATGTAAGGCATATTGAAACCTGCAACATTATGATGTAATTACCCTATCACAAGGGTGGTCCATGGTATTTGGATGGCGGGGGTGAGGCTGTGAACAGGTGGGTGTCTGATGGGGAGGATGTGCCTCTCAGAGTTTATGCGGCTGCTGCAGAATGGGCAATCTGATGCACACCATTCTCCCTCCTTCCTCTTTTCCCAACAAACTTAAACGGTCATGCACATTACCCATTTGAAAAAGCTTAAAAATAAAACGGGACCGTGATACCACAAATGAGATTTTGGCATGAAACAATGACTCAGGTCCCAGGATCCCAATGAACATTCCTACCACATGAGTGAGATAGGTCCAGTAGCATAGTTGAAAAAAATCGGAACCCACGGATTAAAGCACCAAACTCGGGCACACTTGTTGTAGGGTAACAAGAAGCATATTAAAGGTCGGTTGCCAATTTCTTTGAAGGCCAGGTCAAGATGGCGACAATTCCAAAATGGCTGCCAAAATCGCCAATAAAATAGCGATTCTGGCGATACATATATGCATACTGCATGTTGGGTAGTTAAAACTATATTTATATGTTAAACACAGTAACCTCGAAGGATAGAAACTAAGGCAATGGGCTATTCCAGGAAAAAATGCCCCCCCCCCCCACCATAGAGGGCAGGGAATTCCAGACTTTTTGTCACTTTTGACAAGAGGAATTCCAGAATTAATGTCTAATATGGGGTGGGAATTCCAGCATTTAGGTATAGAGGGTGACGGAATTCAGTGTTTTTACGATTTCAGAGTAAAAGTCCGAAAAAATCAATATTTTCAAACACTTTCTATACCCCTAAACATATCCTCTGGGGATTTAAAAGATTTTTACATTTGTAGTCTAGGAATTCCTAGCGGAATTTATGGAAGGTAGTGATGGAATTCCTGGTAATTTAACGGAAGGTAGCGTCTGGAATTCCAGAATAATTCTGGAAGGAAACCACGGAGGAATTCCAGATTATTTTGTGAACAAAAAAGTTTGCCTCTATGGTGGGGGGGGCATTTTTTCTGGAATAGCCAAGGTGTGGACACTTCTTATTTGCAAAATAAATCCAAGATGGCCGCCAATAACCAATTGTTCAGGTATAATTTTGATTCATATTGACCTAGAAGGATTTTTTGTTGGAAATCAGTGTTTTTGAAGGTCAAGGATTCATTAAGACCAATTACATGAGGCATATTTGTATCAGCTTACGTCATTGTCAATCTAAGATGCTGCTAGGAGGGTCCCCATTTTGGCTGCGAAGTCAGTTTGGGATCGATAGGGTGTTTTAACAAAAAAACATAAACTTTATTTATAGCGCATCTTGGTGTTTTTGTGGTATAGTCAAACGTTTTTTTGAGTCAAGGAATCCATTAAAACTAACTACCTGACCATTGAGGGCTTATGTCCTAGTCTCCAAATGGCTGCCAAGAAGTTTATCCAATATAGCCACCAAATCATGTTTGGAGCAATATGAATACTTAATACGTTAACTTATAGTGGTGTTTGTGGGTGTAGTTTTAGCGCATTTTAAAGGTGGTGATGTGGGGTCAGTAAAATCAATCATGTAACCATTGAGAGCTTCAAAGTCTGTTTCAATCCAAGATGGCTGCCAATAAGGTCACCAATATGGCCGCTTAATCAGTTTTGAAGCGAACAGCTTCTATTAAATGAGTGGGGCCTAGAGTGTTTTTCACATCTTTTGGAGTTCATTAATCCATGAATCAACTTATAAGTGGTTTAATTGTTTTTTCTATTCATTTGTATGTGACAGCTGTTTTGATGGTGCAGTTAGTGTTCGTTTGTTGGTTTTCATTAAAATTATAACACTGTAGCATACCTTTAAATGTTGATGGATGTTTAGGATTAACATTAGAATATTTTAAGGATTATTTTCGTGTTGAAAAATGTAGAAAATAGCCAGTAATTATAATTTAATAATCATATGAACAAGTAACCAGGGTATTTCGCATCTCGAGGTGTCGGGTAATGAGAGTGCTGGGTTCTGTAGCCAATCCTAGAACAGTATTTCTGTTATATAAATGACTCTGGGTTTTCTGGCGCATCCATCGTCGACTCGGTCCGCCCTGAGTGGCTGTGATCCGACTCTCGTTGGTCCCTCCTAACTGTCCGGAGTTGCTGTGGAATCATGGCTGTTGTAATAAAACTACCTGTAAATTATTTCTCCGGGCAGTTGAGATTTAATCTTAAGAAGAGCACGTGAGTAGGGGATAACAAGGTCAAATCTGTATAATTGAAGAAGACAGATAGAATATTTTGTTAGAATTATTTAAAGAAGCAAGATAGACGAACCGTACGTGCAAGAAAGATAAAAGGCATCATATACATTGACGTTATTTCATTGTGATTTCGCATGAAAAGTAGGGAAATAGCTTGGCTTATGACGTCCAATTATATTAAAATCGGCGCCGTCATTTTTCCTATGTAATGTAACCGGCCACTACCCAACCTATCCCAGGCGCCTTGCAACCCCATTTCAAGTGCCGAGCTCCTTCACCTCGTGCTCCTACCAAATCTGTGTGGTACTCCTCCTACGACTAAAAACTCCAGAATTCACATTGGCACTCCACCCTGTCCAAGTGCTCCGAGCTCTTCTGCCTCGATCCTGTAACTGCGGGTGGTTGTCGGGGTTTCATCCTAGCTAGACTTCACACCTGTGTTCCAACTCTGTCCAAGTGCTCTGACTCATCTGTCTTGCTCCTAAGCTCCTATTGGTTCTCCGGAGCTCTAAACTGCACATCAGCCCTCCGACAATGTCCAAATCTCTCCAATCTCGGTCGTCTCACTCCTCCCGACTCTGAATGGCACTCCTCCAGCAACAAGCTTCGCACCAGCGCTCCTGCCATGCCTAAGCGCTTGGAGCTCCTCTGCGTCGCTTCTAACACTCTAGTTATACTCCTCCTATTCCCAGAAAACTTCCACAGCTTCCACCCAGTCCGCTCGTTGAGCTCCTCTGCTGTGGTTTCTACTAACTTCAAATGGCGCTGGCTCCTGTTCAGAGCAGACGTCGTACCAGCACTCCAACCTTGTCCAAAGGCGACAAGTATCACTCCTACCGACCCTGAAAGGCACTCCTCTGCAACGAGGCTTCGCATCAGCCTCCTGCCAAGCCCTTTTCGCCCGAGCTCTTCCTCCGCCTTGCTCCTGCCAAGTTCGAGGGACATTCTCTCTCTTTCTCAAGACTTGCACATCCGGAACTCCAACCCCATCCAAGTGCTCCGGCACCACCTTGCTCCTACCCTGGCTGGCGGAACAAATCGCTCGTCACCCGTAAGCCTCAGCCTCACCTATATTGCCAGGAGCATCCACCCCCCTAGCACCGATCGTGTTCAAGGCTCTGAGTCATCACTGTCTCCGTATCACGATTTATCCACTCCATTGAGACTGCGTTTATTCTACAAATACAGAAATATATACCAAATATCTCCTGGTTAAATATGAACAAATTATAGTCTGAAAATAGGGATTGGCGGTCATCTTGGACGCCATCTGTAATAGCTCAACGCTCAAGGGACATATCGACACAATAGAGTAAGATATAATGGACTCATCTAGCACATACATACTATGTAACAGTAGTACAGCCATATGACCTTTGAACCTCTCTCTCTGCGTAACCATGACCTAGGCCCCTCGCTACTTGGCACCCCCTTCTAGAATGATTTCTGTGTGACCTAAAGAGTAAGTGTGCAAAGTTGGCGCTTTATCATGCGTGTCACATCTGGCCCAAATTGGCTCTAAGCAACGAACTAAGAGTATAAATTTGCCAACATGTCACTACTCTCAACTTGAACGGGTGAATACTACAATCGCTTTTAAAGTTTTTTATGCGCACCTGCTCGTATCACGCTGTTCGATCTAAACGAACGGACATAATAGCAGCACACAATCCGATGCGTATGACACTGAAGGTAGTGTGTGATCGTTTTCCAGTGATTATACACTGGCTTGATTGTCAAACATCTTTTGATGATGACTAAATACTGTTCAAACTTCCTGCATTCTCTGCACAGTTGACCTCTATGCCTTTGACATTGGCATGTACCTTTAAAACACCCTACCATGACATGCAATGTCTCTATGCTGCTCTCGACCTGATTTGGTGGCCACTGGAGTTAAGGTTCCATGCCAGTATAATTTGAAAAAGGTTTACTGTCAAACTACAACACACACACAGATTTAGAATTTGGATTAGTACGTGTCCCTCCCTGGCACTATAGTGCGGTGACACAAAAACTAGAATTTCGCTGTTCTCGGCTTTTCGCGCTCACTATACATTCAAGAATATAAGCTGTGGGCCGCCCCTGACCTTTGACCACTGGCATGGGGGGGGGGTTGACCTTGATCTCATCAACATATATGGGATCGCCTGGGCACTATACAAAAGTTTGGTTCCAATTGAACTTCAAGTTTTCAATTTAGATCAATTTTACATTTTTAAGCCCATTTTTCAACTTGACCTCACTGACCTTTGACCTTTCAACATGACCTTTGACCTCGTCAACATATTAGGGGGAATCCCATGGGGCACCTATTACAGAAGTTTGTTCCAATTGAAGTTAAACTTGTCAATTGAGGTCAATGTTTAAAAAAACTTAACAATTTTTGACACACACATCCATACAAACCCACACACGATACACACATACAGACACAACGCACATACGGATGCCAAGTGGTCCTGCCATCTATAGCTGGCGGCCCACAATACAAAAACAATTTGCATAAGATCAAACAGCTGTGTTTATCCGTTCCCTAACAACTTACTTCACATGAGAAGTAGTGACGGTGAATCATCCTTGGTTTGGTGAAATTAGCAAACCATGGCTGCTATGGCTACTTGAACCTCACCATTGGCTAGTAAACAGCCAGCCTGCAACACAAGAGAAACTATAAAATTAAATCACTGATCAAGCAGACAGTGAATTTATTGATAACTAAGTACATTTCAAAAAGTTGGATCTCTGATCTGATGAGCCACTTATTTTATTAAGTCACATCTTAAAGAGACACTGTCACACACATTTGAAAATGTGCGCCCTCAAGATTTTTCAGAATCGATATTTTTGCATGATTGTAAAGCTTTTATATACAAAAGCCCTCACCCGAAATATTAAGACCTAATCAGCTTCCTTATGGGTTAAACGAACGATTTTGTAATTTAGCGTCACCCGCGCGACGCGAAATTCCAGCAGTCCAGTGAAAATGGCGTTTAACACAAGACCGCACACCGTATGCAGTTTCCCACGGCTAGGCACACTGTTTGACCGGTCCTATAACCCTGTGTTTTAATATCAGTTGAGTACGGTCAAAAATATTCAATGTAATATACACATTTTTTTGATTAAAGTTATTTGAAACTTAAAAGTTGGCCTACAAATTAACCTGGATCTCTTTTATCCTCATATCAATGGTCCCTATCTGTTTTGGGTATGGTTTTTTTTTTTTTTTAAAAAATTTTTTTATGTTGTAAATATATCCTGTTCTTCCAATGGCCTACACTATCTTAAGAGAGGCAAATTGAAGAAATTTCATATTTTGTGAAAATGTGCCAGTGCCAGCTTTAAGTAGCATATTGAGAGAATTTAATAATAATAATAATAATTGTGTCATTTTAGATTTACTATCACGTAAACATGCTCAAGAAGCTGTGCGGCTGCCATGAAAGGCAGCGGCGCCATTCACCTAGAGAAACCATAATACCAGAACAGATTTTAGCCAATAAGCTCGATTTTAGAACGGAGGAAACTGGAGTACCACCCGAGGAAAACTTCGAGACCGATTATGATCGAGAACGAATTCACATAAAGCCACCGAGAACACGCCCCTACCGGAGATCGAACCTGAGACCTCATTGGTGAAAGGCGAGGGAAGATACCAGTAGTAAAATCATTATACCTAGCAGAACAAGGTGAACTTGTATTTACACGATGCATAAAATATGTCTCCGCCAAGGGTCGCAATCACTAAGTGACAACTTTAACTACGTACACGCATAAAGCACGGCTGAATATCCTTCCACCCACCAAGTGTTATCTCCATGGGCCTAGCAGTAGCTCCACTAGCAATTTGCACTTGCATAAATTATGCAAATTACCTATCCAAATTTGTATATTTGTCACCAAAAACCTACATACATAGAGCACAGCTGAATATCCTTCCACCTCCAAGTGGCATCCCCATAGGCCTAGCGGATTCTGAGACAGGGTTAACATTTTATCACAGACATTCCAGTGTTAAAATTTTTCACGGACGGATAGACAGACGGACAGAGCGAATTTTAAAGTCCCATTCCAAACTTAGTTTGGAAGGGGAAAAAATACATTTTGTAATTGTAGCAAATCAAGTCAGGTCAGGTTTCCTTTGAGGGCCTGCTATTGGTATCCTGGTAACCAGTACTACCTGTCTCAGGGCCGTGTTGTCGAGGGCTAAACCGTCACCCCCATCGATTCTCTAAGGAAATCTGATCGATTCTCTACGGAAAAGGAAATCTGTGAGGAGGGTAGCTGGTTTCCTGGTAGATGAAAAAAAGAAGATCTACCTAGCTACAAGGGCGTCAGCTCTGCGGAGCTATTGGCGGAATCCAGCACATGCTTGCATTGTATGGTGGCATGTTGCCCAAAGGCTAGGCCCACGCCGAAAAAACTGTGGATTGGCGCAGGAAGGGCATCGGTCAATTATCTTTTTGCTCCATAAATCCTCACAAAGCAGTATGGCTGAGTGTGAGGTGTATCAGGCCACCCCCGTTACCGGGGGACAAAAACCGGATTTAAAACTTTGGTATAACAAACTAAAAAATAAGCATAAGGCATTCCCTGTGAACAGTTGTATGTAGTGCATTTTAATGAATAGACTTGGTCGCTGAGTGTTTATATATTGCACATCTTGTCTTAATTGTGCTTTTTTTTTAAATTTTCTCTCTTTTTGATACAAAGTGTAAACCGAGAAGTATAACTAATACATACCTGAAGTCCAAAGCAAGCAGCATGGCCAAACTTGCCCTACTCTCTAGGAAAACAAAGCAGGTAAAAGAAAGGCCCATTGTTGAAACTGACCGATTCCTTGTCTGTTACACTGAATACAAAAAAACAAAGGCAAACCAAAAAATAATTTTAAGGGGCAACAAAGAGATTTCACATATTATATATCCCTAAAAAAAGGGAACTCGCTATTTAGGCGATGGTTAAAATATGTCCCCGCCAAAATGTCGCGATCACTAAATGCGATAAAGAACTACAACACCCCACGGCTCCGCAACACCGCAGCACCCCACCCATCCCCAAAAACACCCTGCTAAACCCAACACCCCCCCAAAACCCCGCAACACCCACCCTCCCAACACTCCACCCCCTCCCCCAAACCACTCTGCAGCACCAACCCACCCCCTCCTTAACACCCTCAACACCCCAACCTCAGCAACACCCCACCCCCACCCCAATACTCCATAACACGCTCCCCTTCCCAACCCCCACAACTGGCCACCCATCCCTCATTCACAGAACCTCCAAACCCTGCAAACCACTCTCCCCACCCCCCCCTCACCAACCACCACAACCCTCACCACCACCACCAAACACCACAACCACTACCACCAACACACTGACTTCCATAAACACGAACCTGACAAGATCAAACCCCACCCCTCAAACACACTTGCCAACAACAAAACGACCCCTCGCCAAAACTTGCACACCCCACCCCTAATCAAACCCCCAGACCTAACCCCCTCCCAAAACACCCTCACCCCCTCCCCTATGCCATAGTAGTCTCATGTAGCGAGGAAGTAAATTTTGTTATCGAATGGTTCCGTTTCAGAGATACAGCAACTACGCATATTTAATTAGCTCATTGCATACCTAAGCCGGCAGATATCACATACTTTCAATTGCATGAAAAGACGTGTTGTGGGCCCTATGATAGGCTTCATGCAGCACAGGGATTTTGAGTATCCCAATGTACAGTGTCATAAAATAATATGCCATTTGCTGATATTTGATATTAATTAGCTCATTGCATAACTCAATTTGCCCAAAATAAGTCCAAAATATAATCAGTCGAGAATTCTTCAGCCCGCTCCTTCCACCAAGTACATCATTATACGCCTTACGGAACTCTAGAAAAATTGTATACAGGCCTTGCAGGAAAAAATTTTAATAAATTATGAAATTAGATACTTAATAGATATGTTACGCCCCAAAATCAATCAGGTCGAGAGAGATCATCAACCCGCTTCTTCCACCAAGGTACATCATTGTTGCCCTTACGTAATCCGTATATAAAACGTATACAACGTGGGTTAACATTTGTCACGGACGAACGGGAAGGACGAACGGACAAACAAACAACGGACGGCACGCTGCTCATTTTATAGTCCACGTTCCGAACACGTTCGGCAGGGACAATTAAAGGCTGAATCATGCTTACCTTCAACCATAACAGTAGAGTTAAGTTAAAATGTTCTTTGATACAAAAATTGTATTGGAGCACGTACTAAATCAAGCCTTGTGTCATATAGACCAGTTAACAGCAATGGTTGTAAACAGGTTCGGGGCCTGGGATCTTGAATCGGTCGGCCGACTGTTTACACACTGGGCAATTGTATCTGTTAGAGTTTTAATATATGGGCCATAACGATTGGCGGGCATGGATTGGCAGTCAACAAAAGAAGTGCCGGTAGGATGTTAACTGGTTATTGAATAAGCATTTTATTTGGGCCTTTGGTTTTCACTATAAAGCATTTCACTCACCAAACCACCAAAGTAAGAACTCTATGGAGTGTCTATTTATATGAAGTTCGCCCAAAACCAAGTCCCTATAATCTAAGGTCAATAATCAAGGTTTATTTATCTCAAAATCGTGGCCTGTAGGGCAAATTGCCAGAGGATTTTACAACTTAAAATTACTAGACAGAAACAATGCAACTTGGAAGGCAGCAGCTTAACAGCGCCATATTGAAACATTCAAACACACTACACGAAAACACACAATGGATGTGTAGTGCAAGCTTTCATGGTTCATTTGCCCATTTCAAATGAACCATGGAGAAAGTGGTATTCAGGTTTTAATCAATACAAATTAAATCCAAAATTGAGTTCCCAAATTAAATCCAGCAAGTGGTCCCACTGAGATTCGATCCGAGGAACTTTGCTCCAGAGGTAAGCTTGCTAACCGCTAGACCACGCATTTTTTCATGGCAGTGACCGTTTTCCTCTTAGTTTGCTCGCAGTATGTGACGTTCTCTAAAAATACCTTCAACACATCACAAGTCCCTTCGTAGGGAGGGCGGGCTGGTGTAGTGGCTTATCCACTCGCCTTTCACCAATGCGGCCCGGGTTCAACTCCTGTTCAATCCCTGTGGAGCCTGTATCATACGTGAATTTGATTGCCCATCCATACCCGTCCCTGCAGGTTTTCTCCGAGTACTTCGGTTTCCTCCTGCATCTAAAATCTGACTTCTTCCCCTAAACCCTTCCTTGTCATTTCTGGATATACTCTTGTCTTGTAGCAGCCTAATGCGCTCCACAGCGGCGCCCTGAGCACTTCGGTGGATTTGTCGCGCGTTATAAGAATTAAATATTATTATTATTATATGATCCAATTTATGAATATCCTAAAATTGCTTGTTGCACCTTAAAGTTGAGTTGATTTATTACTTCACACAACTATCATCAATCTATACAGCAGAAGCCAGAGGAGATGGACTATCATAATGCACAAACCAGATGGAAGGACGTCGTCTATATCGTAACTGATGAACTAACAATGAAAATACATCATGCCAGTTTAATATCTTCATTCTAGATACACGATGATATGTTGCTTTCAAAAGTTCATGAAGATTTCGTGAGCAGTGTCTTTCTTTAATTTTGCACTTTTTACAGTTATTTGTACATTTTAGGAAAGATTAACTATAATTACCATGGTGACATCATCATGCCAAACAGCTGGTTTGGTAATCTCTTCAAATTTTAGTCCCAGCAGTTCCTGAAAATAAGATTCAAGTACATTTGGTTATTAGTATAATTGATACAATTCTTCAAAGAATTAGTACATTATGTCAAAGGTTTCAATCTTTAACTACAAATCTTTAATTATTGTGAATGATTGCATGCTTATTCTTGCAGAGTTACCTGCAAGATTCTGGCCGAATTACTGGCAAGATTCTGGCAGCATTACCTGCAGGATTCTGGCAGAAATTTGACCTCCTTAGCGTATGGGTTCCCGTGTTGCTTTAATGTCCCAAGATTGGTGTAAATTGTATTGATAGAGCCCATATTTATTGGTCGAGCTATGAGTTGCAAAAATATTGCTACTATGAGTTGCACAAATATTTTAAAACTCATAGCGAGACCAATAAATATTGGGCGTAAATCATCCAATTTGATCATCATTATGTTTTGGATCCAAATATTTTCCCACACATGGATCCATAAAAACATAACGATGGTCACAATTGGACTTCAACTTTTCAAATGGGACGCAAAACCTTCACCTACAAACCTACACGGAACTAGAAAGCTATGGAACTACAAAACATAGACTGGTAAGCAACCTTTTTTCCCCAACAGGTAACACACAAATAAAGGTTCTAGAATCACAAAATGCACCCGTAATTAACAACAAATTAGAAGACATTTTTAATACCTTTAACGATGAAGTTACCTGATAGATTTCTAGTAATCCTTTGGTGACTACTTCTAGAGGGAAATATTCCTTAAGTTTGTTGTGATCAATAGAATACTTCCTCTCCTCGGCCATGTTCATGTAGTAACGCATGTCCCAGTAGTTGATCTTGCCGTCAAATTCATACCCGTATTTCTCACACTGAAATTTAAATATAATAGGCCAAATTTTTCTAATAACCTTTGGAATTTGCTAAAAAAAAAATTAGAAATTTGCAAACGAATGTGAAAATTGGTGCAAAATTTTTGGAATTTTTTTGTCCAAAACACCAAACAGGACTAGTTTCTTCAAAATTTTTTCTCCCACATGAACGAGTTCCAGATATGACCCCCAACAAAATGAACAAAAAAAACAGTCACATACCACTAGTGACATTTCCACAAAGAGGGCAACCATTTGATGGGCGAATGAGCCAAAACATTTTTTTTTTCGGGGGGGGGGAATTTAAAAAGATGGTTAAAAAAAATAAAAAGCTGGAAAAAAGGAAGTACGTCTGCTATTCTCTTGTCTATCTCTGACAGTGGCGTAACAGGCAGGGGGGGGGGGGGGGGGGCGGTTGCCCCCTGACGACTTTGGGCAGGAGGAAAACAAAAAATTGCAAAAATCGGCTTTAAATTCAGCCGTTTTTTTTACCCCACGCCACACCACCCCCCACATCGGACCCCGGGGAAAAATTGGCACTCCTTTTGAACCCCCTGAGAGGGGAAAATTTCCAGACTGGGAAAATTGGCCCCCTCAGATCAGGCAGGCCCGTTACGCCACGGATCTGACTTTGCCTCTAGACTCTAACCTCCATTCTGATTCTGACAATACTACTTACCACACTAACATTCTACTACTCTCAACTACATTCTAAGTACAGACTTTATTACATTTATTTCTTAAGCCCTTGCCCAAGTTCGAACCACCGATCTCTAGGTCCAGAGTCCAGCATCCTATCCACTACACCAGCGAAGACGAGATTAGTCCAGCCAGTCGGTGGAGCTATGGGGGGGGGTTTTTCCTACCCACCAAAAGGTCACACACGTATAGTAATAGAATTAATGAGTATTACGTTAAAAAGTATATTATTTTCGTTTAAATAAGTTATTAAAAAGTGTCACAAGATCAAAATGAAATACTTAAAGGGGGGAGGGTCCGATTTAAGTATATCAAACTTTAGTCTTGATAGAAGGGCCTGCACCCCAAAAACCCCATCTTGTTTAAAGTTTCTCGCCAATATTTCAATCAGTTGATTGTGAGCGCTAGTAGAAACGTATTTTGGAGCCCTAGAGAATGTGGAAAATTAATATTGGTCGACCAAAATGAAGTAATTTTCGCTCATTACTTCGAAAACCACAGACATCCTTTAGCCCTAAGATTTCCAGGGTAAATAAATGAAAAAATAGTAGCTTCCTTCTGATACCAAAATGTTGACCACTCCTGTAAAATATGGGGTCTGTGGACGAGGCTATTAGCAATCGGGGCCACAGGGACCTTAATCCTATTTGATTAAAACCCATTATTAAAAAGTTGTTTAAAATATTCTCGCACCAAACATGCGAACCATCGCCAATTTTAAAGTTCTTCTGGACTTGGAAATTACTATTGTTGAAAATTTATTACAATTTTTTCCGGTTGGATTTTTTGTGGCGAAATATCATACAACTAAGGTGTAAAGAAATGGTCAAATTTATTGTTTTCGTCGGAGGAAGATCTATTCGCCACTGCTCCAGGAACACAGACACCAAACGATAAGGAAAGAGTCAAACACAAGCTGTGAAGTTATTTAGTTTCTGTATTTTGGATGAACCATTTTTTTAATTGAGTCTTAGGAAATAAGGTGAAGCGCAATCAATGGTTGAAACTGAACCAAATACTTCTGGAACTTGTAATCTAAAGGTGGTCTGTCAGTTAATTTTGAAAGAAGACAGAGGAGATTCCAGAAAAGATGGGCCCCAATTTTTGTTGAACCCCGTTTTTTTTTTACATATTTAGAATGCCTTCGTACCAATATCTTAGATCACACCTGAAGTGAATAAGCGGAATCGCCATCTTATGTAATAAGATTATTTTGTAAGCACGACAGAAAGTTAAAGCATGGTTTTCTATGGGGAATGATTACGTCGAGGCACAAATTCAAAACAAGGTTTGCGGTTTTCTTTTACAACTGTGTGTCCAATAAACCTTTGAAACTTTCTCGGTAGGTGGTCTAAAACCGATCAGTGAAAATTTGAGAGAAATTTGTATCCTAATAAAATCTTTCTTTCACGTTAAACACAATATCAAAATTAATCCTACTCGCAAAGGTAGTGGTAAAAAAAAAGGGTGGATATTTTAAAGACTTTCACAACAGTTACATGATGCTCATGATGCGGATGTGGTTTAAACTTTTGCCAAGAGCTGGTTTACTATCACAAACTTCTAGATGTATAACATACAATTGTAAGTTGAACAAACTCTACAAAGTCAAAAGAGCTAGGTGAACAAAAACTGACCTGCAGTTTTACGTGGTAACAAAAAGTGCTAAAGCAAGAAAAATCAGGAATACGTGGAAAAATTCATGGTTTGAAAACAGTAAACTATCTGACGTTAAAGTCTTCGCTTGCTTATTGTTTTGCTAACAACTCCATATTCACAAAAAGATCAACGACGATCATTTCCTCAGGGACAGCAACTGACAGTGACACTCACAAATATGTAACCACTGGACAGGAGACGTTTCAGACCATAACATAATTGCCGGCTGAGGTTGTGCTTGGGAAAGTTGAAAGTTGCATTGTAATACTCAAATAGGAGGACCAGGAACAAGAGTAGAGATCAAAGAATCCAATTTGGAAAAGTAAATATAATCGGGGAGAATTGTAGAAGGTCAGTGGGTGTTCGGAGGTTTGTACGCGCGAAACGTGAGCTTTTGTTGTTGCCCTTCCGAACAATTATGAGCGCGGCAGAGCCACTTTGGAGTCACCGATACTGAAACATATAAAACCAGGAACAACATTTATCAGTGACTGTTGGAAGGCCTTTGAGGAGTTGGGAGCTGTGGATTTCAAAACACTAAACAAGTAAGTAAAACCATTCATACGTTTTGTTGATCCGGAAACAAGTGCTCACATCAATAACATTGAAAAATTACGGTGGCAAATAAGTTCTACTCACACAAGACGAGCCAACTGGGATCAACATTCAAAACCTACACTATCAAGGTGAAGACTTATTTAGTAGATTCTTACAATAAATATTCAAATTAGTTGTATTTGTTATAAAACCTTTATCCTTTCAATTTCTAGTTGATCACTCAATAATTGCAATACCTTCACATCCTTGCATTTGTCATTTCTTGTTTGGCTCACTATGATCAATATGTTCTTTTGCCCCTAATCTTGTTAAAATAATTGTCAATGTCCTCGTCTTGTCTTGTCTTGTTTTTGTTTTGTCTTGTCCAATCTTGTCCCGTTCTGTCTAGTAATCCAATATTTAATTGTAAACTCTGTATAGTGTAAGGTGGGCCATGCTCAAAGTCCATCTGACTTATTATGGCCTCTTCTGCATTTTCATTTAATGTCTGTACTAAATTCTGTTTAAAACTACCATTTATCTCTTTATATTTCTGTAATGAATTTTATCATTATGTAATGTATTGACTGAATGAAGATGCTAATAAAACTTATTTGAATTGAATTGAATTGAATTGAAGCTGCAGGAGAGTTGTATAAGCTTTCTTCATAATAGAGGTAAGAATATTAAAAATTTATTACTCATTTTTTTTTAAATTAGAGGGGAGTACAAAAGGAACTCTTACCAACTGCACACAGGTTTTAAAATTCATATTTTAGTACATCTCTGTTCTGGGTGAATATGATGCAGAGTTCAAGAGGTTCAAGATAACCCACAATTTAAGTGACTGAGTCACACCATTAGCGAGAAATTGATGTTTTAATTGGGGCTATTTTGTACATAAATAAATGACAATTTATTTGGTGGTGTGCAACCTACATGAATTTTTGATTTTAAGATGTTCAGGATTATAATCGATTCGCGTTGATACGTTCGTCCCCCTGGAGTTTTGGACCTATTCAATTAAGTCGCAGAGGGGTCAAGCTAGCTCTACCGGGAAACTGAAAGAATTCAAATGCACGTGCCACACCGGATTATCTTGGAGGACACTCAAGTCATTTAACTCACTCACCTGCCACTGAATACAATTTCATCCATGTATGGAAATGCACTATAGTGTATTTCAGTTTAACATTGCTCACAATAACATGATTAGCAGAAAGTCCTGCCGCTTTCATTGAATTTTTCACCTCCACAAGAAGGGTACGGGGGTCACATATTAGATGAATCGCAGTTATAGCAAATCACCCATTAAAAAGAATATTTTTTCTTCTGAGATGAAAATAATTTTGGTTGAAATCCAGACCTACCGCCTCCTTTTATACTCTAGGAATGTCTTGAGCTCCTCTTTGGTAGTACTCTCCAGTTTGCCAGCCAAATCCTTGAGGAACTTGGAGGACAGTGTCAGGATCCTTGCCATCCTGATCTAGAAGTAAGCGGGCATGGGTAGGGTAGGCCTAGGAGGTCGCACTATGAGGTGATTAAAAATTATATAATTACAGGCGGGTTCACTCGCGAACCACAAAGGTCCCCCGCCCGTCGGGATAGTAATGGAGAAATATAATTTAAGATCACAGGGAGAATTATGATGGAGATAAGTGGTTCTCAAACCATGAGGCGCTGGGCCATAGCCGTGCAATTGTACAAATGTTGACTTACATTGGACCACACAACTATTTGTAGGACTTGACCTTAAATGACCTACGACTTAAAATGACCTCACATTTTTGGTTTAGAAATGTGACCAACATCCACAATGTTTCATGACCCCTACCACATGGGCATGGATTGACCTTGGATGACCCCACATTGAACTTTGAAGTGACCTTCAACATTTTTGCAATGATGATCAGTTTCATGACCATACTACCATGATATGGAGTGGACCTTGGATGACCCCCACATGACATTGAAACGACCACAAAATTTTGGTACTGAATGTTGAACACACCCACCAAGTTTCATCATTCCTACCATATACTTATAGTTGACCTGGATGACCCTGATTGACCTTGAAATGACCTTCAAATTTTTGGCGCAACTGATGCGGACACCACCCACCAAGTTCATCATCCTACACCTACTGAGTGGTTTGACCTTGAATGACCCCCACATGACCTTGATGAAATGCCTCAATTTTTTTGGGCAATGAATGATCAGTTCAGACATTACTCCATGTAATGGATTTTTGACCTTGGATGACCCCACATGACCTTGAAACGAAAATCAAAATTTTGGTACTGATGTTGACCAACCACAAGTTTCATCATCCTACATATCACTCGTGATTTGACCTTGGATGACTGCATGACCTTGAAATGAATCAAAATTTTCGGCAATGAATGCCTGAATACCCCCCACTCACCAAGTTTCATCATCCTACCAAATTTGACAAGGGTTATAGCCAATTTCATTCCCATTTGACCTGAGTGACCCCTGCATGACCTTGTGAAAGGACTTCAAAAATTTCGGCACTTGAATTTTGACCACACCCACCAAGTTTCATAATCCTACCATTACTTAGTGATTTGCCTTGGCTGACCCTGCATGCCTTGAATGAATTCATATTTTTTGGGCAGTGAATGCTGATTACACCCACCAAAGTTTCTCTATACTGACACATTTGACAAGGGTTATAGCAATTCATTCCCATTTTGACCTTGAAATTGACCTGCATGACCTTAATGACCTTCAATTTTTTTGGCACGAATTTTGACCACACCCACCAAGTTAAATCATCACAATTGGACAAGGGCAGCAATATTCCATTTGGACCGTGAATACCCCTGCATGACCTTGAAATGACTTCAAAATTTGTTCGGCACTGGGTGAATGGTTGACACACCCACCAATTTCCACACTCATACCACAATTGATCAGGCTTTCCAATTTAATTCCATACCTTTGAATGGACCCTGCAGACCTTGAAATGACCCTTTCAAATTTTTTCGGCTCTGAATGACAAACCCACCAAGTTTTATCATCCTACCACCATTGACAGGCTTGTAGCAATTTAATTCCATTTGACCTTGAATGACCCCTGCATGACCTTGAAATGACCGTCAAATTTGTCGACAGTGAATGTGACCACATCCACCAAGTTCCATCTGCCACAAATGCAAGGCTATAGCAATTAATCCCATTTTACCAAATGGACCCTAATTTTTTGACCATATTTGACCTTGACCCATGCCACATGCCCACCTCCGAAAGTCATCCACCGTCTACTTGGGTGCCATCTATGGTGCGACGATGGACACCTTTACTTGCTTAGATCAAAAGATATGTTTGCAAGTGCTTTATAACATAGAATCCTATTTTTACAAATTTGACCTATTTTTTACCATATTTGACCTTGACCTATGTCACATGACGCACTGACTTCCCAGCCCAGGCCTACTGAGATGCATCTAAGTTGCCAAGATGGACACCCACACTGCTTAGATCCAGAGATTATTTCGTGGAGACGCACACGCCACCACCCACACAACGGCAGGGCATTTCATAGTCCCACCTTTGGCCAACTAAAGTTTGTGCGGGGGACCAAATATTTGAGAAATACTCTTAACGCAATATTTGCAACATTTTTGAAGAGCGCCCGCCAATTTCAAAATTTGATATTTTTGCACAGCTATGTTGGTAACTGGTCTAGAAAACTACAACTGCAAACGCGCAAGCTAAAATGGGTATTTATCATAAATGATCGAATTTTTTGTACGTAGAATTGGGATCCTAGATGTAAACTTAAACGCAGAGCTGGAAATGCTAATTTATGTCCGTCCATGATGAAATAGTGCACATCAAAAAAGAACCTCTAACTTGACTTCCTGAACCAATACAACAACTAATAGATGAGCCGTAGATACATACATACGCTTTTCCCGCTATTTCATATTGGAAGTCCGTTTCCAGCAGCCGTTGAATTATTTATCGGGGAGATCCCGATAATAATATTCTTAGTCGTTTGGTGCGGCACACATAGACATTGTAGAGCTTAAACCATTCACCGGTATAGTTTTCTATCCGTTACCAATGCCAGACCTGTAAAATCTCAATTTTTTTTGAAAAATGGGGGGGGACTCTTCAAAAACTGTGCTAATATTGCTTTAATGATACAAACATCATACTGTCATTGGATAAAAATGCATGGTAGCCATAAAGCCTTATTCTTTGTCAAATACCCCGCAAAATTTTGCATGTGGATGGCAAAGCCCTCGGCCAGCGGAGCGAGGCATCTCTGCACAAATAGGGATAGTTCTGTGCATCAGATGGTGTCGGTCGCATTAAGGCCGGTACCTACTAAGTCATTGCCTAGTGCAAATCTGTCAACTGAACTATTTCTTTAACCACAATCAGAATTCCCACAGTAAGATAAAACAATGCCCCCAGATGATAGTATCATCATTTGTTTCATGCCATGCAGAATGCCCAGGTGCCCTTCCATGGATACTCTTTACATGCCCATCAGTTACCAGGATAGGTTATGGAAGATATATCCCGAAAAATAAAGAAAAGAACCACAAAATATATCCGGCAAGGCGGTGCTCACGGAGATCCCAATGAGAGGGAGGGCGTTATAGCACATCCTTGACAAGGACTGTAATCAAAATAAAAGAAAGAGCAGCACTTTGATGAAGGATATAAATTAAGCCTCAATAATGCTCGTTCTTTACCACATTTAAGAAAGTCACAATGAGATTTTTCTTTGTGAGTTTTTGTTTTGAACTTTAGGTTTATCACACGAAATGTCCTAAAATTCCAAGTTTCACTTGAATTTGCATTTTGACATAATGAACAATTTTGTGTGTCACTACCAAACTGCCAAGTAGACACAATATTTTTTTTTAAATTTCCTCCAAAAGAAAGAGATTTAGCCAAAAACTATGGGCCTCTAAATGTCTATATTAAAGCTTTTTAATATATATGCGGTTTCCTGTTAGGGTTAAGTGCCAGTTAACAAATAACAACCTTACCTTTTGTCTACTTTCTACCAGTTCTTTCCATAATCTTGTATTTTCGGTTAACCCTGCCGAAATATAAAGATTCACGAATATAATGAGCCAGCATTTTTTAGACTTTGTTTTTTGGTGGACTTTGTTTTGCTTTTTTTTATGTCTGCATATCTTGGCATTAACAGCAGTAATCAAGAGAGAGATTACGCACAGATAACATTGCTTTGGGTTTACAGACAGTATATGGTTCTCCAACAACAGGGGGATTACCCTATCGGAATAGACTGTAGAGATGTCTTTGTCATGCTAATCTTCCCCCGTCTTTCAGATCACCAGAGAATAGAGGATAATTGATTTTCATGATCCTACTGGTAATTGACCTAGGGTTCACACCACTAAATGCTGGTCCCATTCGTTCCTTACAACATGCCGAGATGAAAACGTCATTTTCTCCTCAATGGAACATCTCCGACCTTAAAGCTAACATTCCGCTTGAAAGGTCATCATATCTCCTACCCAAGCAATCATGAATTAGGTAGTTATTCCCAAATTTTCGAGCTACTTGACCGGAAGACTAATCATGCACAGTGGACCCTGGAGGTCAGAGCACTTTTCATCATGTTTTCCCCTGTAAGAATACGGTTTAAAATGGTTTTTCGGATCAAAATACATATCAATGCAGCCTTTTTTTGATATCCTACAGATTTTATACTTCATATTGATAGGCAACCATGATTTGCAACCCAGTCTCTCGCAATTTCTCTTCATTTTTATGGGTATACTTAGGCGAGGGTCACCCAAAAAAAAATCCTCATTTGCATGGGGGCTGGAACTTACCTGTTTCTCAAGATATTTACTGGTGTGAATCCCTAGGACCTTCTGCACTAGAGGCATAGACTTAACCTACTGTGCCACGCCCTCCTATTTATCATTTGACAATATCCTGAATAACCAAAGTGGGGTCCATTTACAGACTAATTGAGGCAGCCAAGGTAAGCACCATACTCTTTTTGCAACTAACTAGTGATATATATGAACAAGTGACACTACATGTACAGGTGACTCTCTGTACATGTAACCGATGACTTAATGTCCCCGGGCCAAAGACCGGGGGCTTCTCATGGTGCATTTGCCCAATCCTCAAATGAACCACGATGAGAGTAAATTCCACTTTTAATCAATAATCTCTTTACCAAGTAAATTCGTATACCCATGAAATCCATGCAAAGTGGTCCCACCAGGAATTGAACTGAGGATCTTCCAGCTCCAAAGGCTAATAACTCTAAATAGGGAACCACACTACCTTTTGAGTCATACCACGCCATAGTTTCTCTACTCCCATTGTCGCTGTCATAGCTCACCTCCATTTTTTTTTCCTGGTGGGGAATGGGAACCACAGTTGCCCTCTAGATCAATCGCAACCTTACTAGACCATCCCGCATTTACTTGGGGCCCTTTCATCTGCACATACTATTGTCCATATTCTAGGACCCTTTAGTTGGCGTCACTGGTCTTACCTGGATTTAAATGCGCTTCCATTTTGCGTCTTGTTTCAGGTACCCTGCTTTCTCATGGTGGGAAAGTAGTCGGGATACTTCAGGGAAACCGTATGCACTTTCCCCCTTCGTCCCTACAACAGTTTAATAATTCATTTACTGCTCATTAGGTCTGGAGCTAAATACTGCAACTCTGTTTAAAAGACAGGCCCATAACGCTATCTTTGTAAGGGGGGGGGGGGTGGGGGGGCAATATTTTTTTTCAAAAGGATACTTTTCCCCAAAATTGCAAATATGGGGGGGAGTTGATTGGACAAAATGGACTTTGTTCCCAAATTGTTAACCGTTTTCGACAAAAAGAAAACCATAAAACAAATATTTTTGGCTCGCCCACTCGGAAAAATCCCACAGTTAACCCTTTGAGCCGCCATGCTAGCAGCGGTACCATGCTAGCATCGATACTGCCAACAATGACGTCCACGGACCTTTTGATCAGTTTGTTACCTTCCCAAGGCTCCACTGCGGGCGAAGGGCCCTGATGAGGGTTACTGTTGGATCATTCGTAAGTATACATGTATGGGGCAATGCATCAAGAATATATTAAGAGAAAATATTCAAACTCCAATAATTAAGGGTTTTTTTTTTTCGTGAGAACAATCTCCCATGCCACTATCGATCTCATTCAAGTCCTCTCTTTTCTGGTTTTAATGTATTGAATGTATTCGATACTTATAAACTTAATCTGGGTCTTCGTGTATGTACACATAACAATGATGAACTACCCCAAACTTTTGACAAATTTTATAAAAAACTCTGAGATACAAGACACAATACAAGGAATGCTCAAACTTGAGGTTTTGGTAATGCAACAAAAGACATTCTCTCAAAATCAGTGGGCCCAGTCTTGTGGAAACACAATTGAAAAAGCTACATACATTCAAAATTCTACTAAACACTTTGTGATCAATTCAAACAAAATATTGTCACTCTATGATAATAATTAAATTAGATTATGTTTTAAATCTTTTTGAGATCTAACTTCTTTCGAGATCAGTTGCATTTTGTTTAATTCATAAACACAATTGTAACTTGGAGTATGTTCTTCTCTTGTGTTGTTTGTAAGTCAGATTGTTAGTTGTATTATAATGTATTTCAATATGAATTTGTGTAACTTCTGTTAGACAGGGGGCTAGACATGTTCGGGCCTATGGCCTTTACTAGCCTCCACATTTCACATGTCTGTTTGTTGTTTATTTTGTAATGTGGATGGAAATAAATTTGATGATTACTGAAATAGAATAACTTCACAATTTGGTGAGTATATTATTCTATTCATCCATTAATATAAAATACGAAATGATTCCAACTTAGTGAGACTGCCACACCGGTCACTAGGTGGAGGAAGTGGAGGCCGGGTAGTCTCATTGAGCGGGGTTTCTCGCCATGTGAGGTTTTAATGGAAGCTGAAATGTAATATTTGCCCAAATACAGCCATAACATAACTTGAGATTATATAAACATCAGCACATCATCAAAGCACTATGGGTAAAACCGGAATTCCTCACCTTATGAGCAAATTATAATGATGCATGGCGTCCCTCCTCTTACTCTGACCGCTTTGCTGAAGGATGGTTTTTTGGCCACGATTTGATTACGTAGGACGTCTATCATATTAAATATTCTGAAACGTTTGTAGGCGTCCTCCATCCTGCTGCTTCCATTATAACAGATATGTTTTTCAATCCAGAATGTGCTAAAACCAGTACTCCGACTCTGACTGAGATGAGATTAGATTTCTTGGGTTTATCCGAACCAGCTCTTTCACCGTCTCATAACCAAAGTTAAAGTGACTTCTCGACCGATCAGCTACAAACACCCAATAATCGAGATAGATAAATATTTGGAACCCTCCTTCTCGATGTTCTGCCACTGTCTTCTAGTCTTGTAAAGGTAAGGAAAGCAGTAGGGAAGACGAGGTTAGAGCTCGAAAAAGGTAAGGCTGGTGTCTAAACTGAAGCGAAGTCACCTTTGATGAGGAAAAACTGGAACGTAAAACAGGTAGGAGTCTTTAAAATCCAATGTCGCCCCAAACCAGCCTGATTCAACTCTTGACGACAGCTGTGAAAGAGCAACCATTCTGAAAAGCTTCCGACGAATATATCTGTTAGAGGGCGTAAGATTTTGAACAGTCTGAGGTCTCCTGTTTCTATTGAAAATAACATTTTTCCTAACAAATTCCTCACTTCGTTTTTCCCAAAAAAACATAGCCTTAAATGTCTCTTCTGGCATTGGCGTAGAGCAAAAAACTGACCTTTCATCAGTGGAAAACTGCACAAATGGAAATCTTCTGAAGTTGTTTGAAGAACCATAGATCCGAGGTTATCGACCTCCACGCCGGGAGGAATAACTTCAGATGCCCTCCGCTGGCGTCATATGTAGGTAGGAAGCAATTGTATCTTCTTTCTACTCGCCGCCAATCTGTCGCCTCACGTCTGGAGTAGGAAGATAACTTCTGTAGTCTAGAAGAAGGAACCTCTTGTTTCCTTTTGAAGGCATGAAAATAACTAGGAGCGGAAGTCCTTCAGCGAAAGCCATAATCGTAATAAGGTCTGTATCTATCGGTCTTAAATCTTGAAAAAACTCTGGCTTGTGTAGACTTTGGCATCTTGATCAGCAGCTAAACTCGTTCTTCTTCCAGCGGAGGCCTAATCGACACTGTCTTCCAAAAAAGATCTTTACCTCTAAGAGCATTGAGGAGAACGTCTTTGGCTGTAAAAATCAAGGCGTCAACTGCATTCTTCCTTCCCAGAACCACTAATTGGTAAGCAATCTAGTAAAAAGGCTCAGTAGAAACGTGATAAAGATCTTACAGTATAAGGATCTCTCAATGGCATCACTAGACAGCTCTACATAGGCTTCAATAAAGCATTCTAAGGATGCAAGAGAAAGGCTACAATCGCAAGTTACATATAATACGGGCAATCTGTTCCAAAAGTTCGAAGATAAACATCTTGCCCTCATTCCAAGAATCAATTATATGGTGCAGGTTCGTTATGTTTCTAGAAGAAACCGCCTTCGATACCGGCTGGTGGGACTGGTCTTGGCTTGCGTAAGATTTACTCATCAGACTACATCATAACCCAGCATGGTCTGGACCCATAGGAGCTGAGGAAGAATGCAAAATCTTCCTCACATGTAGGGAAAGATTCAGGAATCCATCTGAGCAGGGGAGCTTCAGGAAAATAGCAGAATCAACATTTCAAACCTCGTTGAACCAAAACGGCCGTCAAAAAGGGCACAGCAAAGAGGGAGATAGGTTTTAATGTAGGTCTTCGCAATCTTCCGTCAGGAAAGAGACAGTATCGGCTAAGGAACTCCCTAATCTGAGAAAACTCTTACAATTTCGTATCCTCAATCAATCAGAGCCTCTACCCAAGCTATTACCAGGGTGCGTTCTAGACTGGAAGTGCCGTGATTAGAATGTGCAATGAGAGGCTCTCTCCCCCATAGTAGCAGTTAGCATCAGCCGGTATTGGGTGAGTAGCCTTAAAGAGCTAAACTTGGACTGTATCAATAGGATGATGACATCAAGGATGGCTCTTGTTACGATGAAACACTTTAAGAGTCCATGAGAGGAGAGATCCCTATCAACATGATCAGACGTAACAACTCAGGATTCAGTACACCATGGTTGTGAAACAGACTTCCCTTATTCAACAGGTATAGATTCTTATCAGACTAGTAGAAAATCATCCTCTTAGGCCTTGAAACATAAAGACTGACATCGTTCAATTCGAATCTTTAACTGGCGGAATCATTAATAAGAGCAATGTAATCTACATGTATACATTGATGGAAGCTTTGCTCTCTAAGCTTGAAAAGTTGAGGAGAAGCCACTGTTTTCTCGTCTACATGATCAGAACTTGTTCTAATAGTCTTATGAGAAGATTCTCGCTATGGCTTGAACCCGAAGAATCCTAGACGTGAAGAACTACTGAAGGAGGAGCCCTAGATCTCGATAGTCATGGCTGGAGAATCTTTAATGACTATTCTACTAATTGTGTGAGACTTGTAGGCGTAGAGGAGAACGTGATGAACGATTCTAACCTTAGAGCTAACCCTGTCCGGAGAACGTCGGCAGCGATGACTGGAACGTCTCTCAGAAGAAGACTTTTTATATGGTCTAAAAAACACATTCTATCAGTAGATTGTAGGCTACGGAGGGACACACTGGGAAGACTTGCGTGAGTGGACTGCGGCCCTGGAAAGGAAGCGATTGTCTGAAGATACAGTAGGTCGATTCCCGTATCCTTCCTAGTACCAGATTAATATAAAGAGGAGAAGAACTCTTTCTGAAACTACGACGACGGCTAGTCGATTGACTTGAGGAAGGAGACGGTAAACATGCCGCTGAAGACGATAGGTGACGACCGACGGTTGGCCCGAGGGGAGGAGTGGTAGTATAATTTGAATCCGAAGAACTACAATGGCGGCCCGACGGTTGGATCGGTGGAGGAACGGTTGCATAATTCACACCCCGAGAACCACAGAGGACGGCCCGAAAGTTAACTACGTGGACGGGACTGGTGGACCGGAAAAGCACTGTAGTCTTGGAAGAAAGAGGAGAATACTTCTCTATTGTAATACACCTCTGCATGACCAACACTAACTTTCATTCGAAAGCCAAGGAGGGAAAAACTCGTCTTCATTGGAAAAAGAATAGGGTGCTTACTCCGCCATTCACCATAAAAGTTCATGTTCCTGGGAAAACTCATGACCCGTCGTTATACTATCGGTAACATCAGCGGCCCCTGCCGCAAGCATAATTAGTCTATATAGCTACGGTACGTAATAACGGCCTTCAAGAGGTGTAGAGCTGATTTAAAATTATCATCATACTCGGAGAGAGTTACTTCCATAACATCATCACACACGGGGGGCACCAGGCGCCAGAAAAGCCGCCAGACTTTACGAGTTGCCATCGGTACCGTGTCATAACCATATCCGCATCAATAATTAACACAAGGCGCCGCTGGGCTTCATTCACTGGCGCCACGGAAGTCGCCCTCAGTTTCTAAATCAACTGCAACACTACGACGCCGGTGGACTGAGGTTGATTAAGTGCACACCAAGGATAAAAGAATCAGACTGACTTCTCAAGTATTGTGAATAATCACTGGACTGAGGCAGAATTACTATCGGCTGGTAAGACTGAGACACCGTTAGATCACTTGAGAGTGTTGTACCGTCAATAGGCCACGGCCGGATTTCTTTCTGACCCGTATAGAGACTGCACCGTCGGGCTACTCAACAGTTGATAATCTTCCAATTCACCAAGAACGGAAGGAGTGGATAGACCAGGCAGTCGTAAGAAGCGCTTATCCACTCGGAATTTATACCATCAACGGCCCTTTAGATCACAACTGCAGAGGTGGCGGACGAATTGCCCTATACCACTGTTCTAATAGCCTCTGGAGGCAAACCGTTAGATAATTAACGTCGGAAGCTAGATCAAAGATTAGAACTTGGACCTGCTCTTGAAGAGTATAGGTTAGTGTGAGGTAGAAGCTTCACCGGTGAACGAGCCCCCTGGAGGGAGATGCCCTGAACGGAGATGGAGCTGTTAGCCTTGGCCTTGGTCTCTTTACTTTCTTCCATTATACACGTTCAATTCATCAAAGAATTACTGGATCTCCAATTTCTGTCTCCCCTTTGTGTATAGTACAAGGTCCTCTCTCTAAAAAGCTTGGCACTTCACATACAATTCATGCGGGTCTTGTCTTGTCCTCAAGGAACTCTGTACATCCAGAAACATCTTCGAAGTGGTTCCTTCATTCTGCAAAACATCAAAAGTAAAATACTTGTAACGGTTGTTAGATACGATAGTATGACCTGCACCAAGAATCGGGAGTTCCAAAAAAGGGTTAGTAGAGAAGGATAAGGCCAAGGCGACAAGACGGACAACAGAAAGACACAAGGCCACCCCCCCCCCAAATTTTGAGAAAAATTTTGAGAAATTCATCGGCACAAGCTGGTAGTACGCCTTGGTTTGTGAGAAACACAATGACATGGTTTGAACCGCCGGAGACTATAGACAAGGCGAAAAATAGAATATAAATAATGCAAGGGCGCAGACACGAGACAGGGACATACACCCCAAACATGCCCTGGCCGGTCTAGGTGTGGCCTTACATAGGGGGGAGCTATAAAACTGGCCAAGGAATAAGCCCACGTAACACCCGCAGTACGAGCCAGCGCGAAACAAATGGCCTGAGGCTCGGGGCGGCGGCAACCATGTAAGGGCTACAGCCATACATTATATCTGATAATTATGTTAACAGTTTCCGAATTCCACTCCATAGAAACCTTCCGAATTCCACTCCTAGCAAACTTCGGATTCCGGTATAAAGAAAACATCTCAAACTTCACCAACACATCATCAGCCAAGACTCCGACGAACCGTAGTAGAGGTAGAGGTTTATCAGATATTATATTCATAATAAATAAATCGACGATAAATCGGCGATCGATTAAGTGGAAACTATAAATTATCCATTAAAAATTTTCACTGGTTGCCCCAACGGAACACAAAAAAGAGCAAAGGTCGTGACGTCAAGGTGTGGGGCTCGATTTGCTAGCATGGAACCACTGCTAGGCATGGGTGCATCGAAGTTTTTTAATGTGCATTAGAGGGTTTAAGGCCTTTTTGAGCACAAAATGCATAGTTGGAATCTTTCGTTACTGTATATAATGATGTGAAATAGAAAACTCAAAGTCTTCAGAGATGAAAAGAAGAGTCGACGTCCGTAATAAGGAGCTCCAAAAAATCTGGGAAGAAGAAAATCTCTCAACCTCATTATCCTGCAATAAATAAGATCTTTCCAAAGCTATCACACCAGTGCGCTCTGGAATGGTGTGCCTTGGATAGAATGTGCATGTGCGGAAGAAGTAGTCACAGTAGTAGCATCAACCGGCTATGTGAGTAGCCTTGAGTGACCTAAGCTTGGACTGATCACTATGAGGTTGTGGAATCGAGGTAGGCTCATTGGTACTATCATCAATTGTAAGAGTCATGAGAGGAATATAGCTCTATCAATATAAGCAGACCGGACAGCTTACGAGTTCACTCATCCATGGTGTGAAGCAGGCTTTTCTATTCAGTCGGTAGGATTTCTTACTCTAGTCTTGGAATAATCAACATCCTCGTAGACCTTGAAATATAGCAATGACCGCATCATTCCATCTTATGACTTTACTCGAAGAACGGTAAGAAGAGAAGTCATCTTTACTAGAGAAGCGTTCAGGTCTAAGTGTGAAGTTGGGGAAAAGCCACTGCTTTCTTCTTACATTACGGATCGGTTCTTAAAGCCTTATGAGAAGAATCTCACTATTTCTGAACCTGAAGAATCCTTCTGATCATAGAATTTGGATCTCTGACGTGAAGAAATGCCTGAAGGAGCACATCTCGGTCTTTATAGGTTATGACTGAGAATCTTTATGTCTTCTCTTAATACTGAGTGAGATTTTTCGGCGAACGAAGAGGAGACAGTATTCTTGCTGTAAGCGTCCTTGCCGGAGAAACGTCGGCTACGAAGACTGGATATGACTCTCAGAAAGAATGCCTTTTATGTTCAGACCGTTCAGAATACCCACTTCTTTCCGTAGATCGTCGTCGATGGTGACTACCAATGGAAGACTTACGTAGCGGACTGCGACCCCTGGAAGACGAACGAGTCTAGAAGATAATAAAGGGCTGGTCTTTTCTTCCTGGAACCATGAGAACGTGCGAGGGTGAAGAACTTTCTGGATAACGAGACGGCCAGACGCTTGGTTAAGATTGGTTAGAAATTTAGGAGGAAGAGCCACAGGAAGGAGGAGGGACGAGGCCGCGCCGGATATCCGAGGTAGATAGTGGACTGAAATTTCTATTAAAAGAATCCACGATGGCAACCCACGGATGAATCGGCGTAGGAACGGTAGAAGTATTCACGCCTGGAGAACTATGGAGACGGCCCGAGGATTGAGTAGATTGACGGACGGGCGGACCGGTGACAATAGAAGTCTTGGAAGAAAGAAAGAAGTGGGAGGTTAACAATAATTCCTCTCTCGTTATACACTTCCGCTCAACAAACTTTAACTTTTCTTAGGACGTCGAAGGAGGTACTAGCTCTTGTCTCTCATCGAAAGAATATCTAACTCTGCCAACACCATACAAAGTCTCATTTTCATCTAAAAAGATCATGACCCGTCGGTATGCTATCGGTCACATCATCGCCCTTGACAGAGGAAGAAACGGGAATTGTGAGTCATAACCACGGAACGGGAATGCTACGGCCGTTCAAGAGGGTTAGAGTAGAGATGGATATAGGAATTATATCATTCTCATAATAACTTCTATATATATCATCACCACACGGCAGGACAGCCACCAGAAAAGCGCCAGGTCTTAAGGGTACCACCGGTACCGTTATTCACAAGTTTATCCACCTATCAAGAGATCTTAACAATGGCCTCTGAGCTACATTAACCGCCGTCGCCATGGGAGTCGCCTTTAGTTCTTTGTCAAAACTGCAACACCACACAGGACGACAGTGGACTGGGTTTGTTTACGTTTCACACCAGTATAAAAGTGCCCAGACTGACTACTCGGATTGTGAATCATTCACTGGACTGTGGCAGGATTCTTTCGTTGAGAAACGTCAACGAGAATGTGGCATGGAATATATCTTGGACTTCTTGACTTGGATAGAGGCGGCAACGTAGGGGCTACTCAAACCGTTGAGATCTTCCAAGGATAACTCAGGAAGGGAAGGAGGGCGAAGGGGAAAAACTTCTCCCCCGCCCCCTTCCTCTCCCCCTAACACCCCCCCTTCCAGCGGAGGAATAATCACGTAATCCATCGGATTTTATTAGCTTCAACCAAGGCCCTCTTATCATCAATAACTGCTGTTGTGGCTGGGTGGGGGGAGAGCTTGCCCTATAAAACTGTTTAATAGCCTCGGCCGCAACCGTAGTTAATAACGCCTGGAAGCTAGAATCAAAGGTAGAATTTGACTGCTCTTGAAGTTGTCTAGGTGAATGGAATGAAGTAGAAGCTTCATCGACGGATGACCCCAAGGGGGATGCCCTGAACGGAGATGGTATAGTCTTAGCTTTGGCCTTCTGTCTCCTGGATCTTTTCTGGATCGGCAAATGTCTGACCACCCTTCGTGGATATTCAAGGGTCTCTCTCTTGAGCACTTCTACACTTCACACGCAGTTCATGCGGGTCCTTATCTAGGCTTGCGAAGGAACTCCTTGCATCAGGAACATCTCCGAAGTAACTCAGCAGAGCTTGGTGGATTCATCATGCTGCAACAACAAAAGAAACGCCTACTGTGTAAGGGTCTGTTAGGTGTTTGATAAGGAAACCCGCGCCGACGAATGGAGTTCCAAAGGGTTAGAACGAATAAGGGGAAGGGAGGGACCAAGACGAACGACAGAAGACACAGGGCACCCCCCCAATTTTAAATAAAAAAAGAAAAATTTTGGATTCATCGGCACGGCTGGAAAGTAACTGAAAGAAGGAATGACATGGTTGCACCGCGAGGCTAAAAAATAGGGCGATGAGCAAAAACAGTAATGCAAGGGGAGCAGACACGAGAAAGGGACATATCCCAAAAATGCCCCTGACGGTAAAGTGTGGACTTACAGGGGGGAGCTAAACCTGGCCAAGGAATAAGCCCACTTAACACCCGTAGAACGAGCAGCGCGAAACAAATGGTCTGAGGCTCGCGGGGCAACCATGTGAAGGATAATCATAATATATATCTTATACTTATGTTACAGCTTCCGAGTCCACTCCAAGAAATCTTCCGAATTCAACTCCTATCCAACTTCCGGATTCCAGTTTCAAAGAACATCACAAACTAGACCATCGCATCATCATCAGAAACTCCGCACCGTACAGAGAGGTAGATGTTTACAGATATTATACTAAATCAGATCGCCGATAGATCGCGAAAATGGGGAAAATATTATGCTAAATTATCCCATTAAATTTTCACATGTTCCCCAACTGAGAGACAAAAAAGAGCAAAGGTCAGTGACGTCATGGGTGGGCGTATCGATGCTAGCATGGGACCCCTGCTAGGCATGGGCGCAGTCAATTTTTATGTGGCATTGGTGTCTCAAGGCCTTTTGAGCACAAAAAATCTCTAGTTGGATCAATTTCGTAATGTTATATAATTGTGAAAATGAAGTGTCCTCAACTACGCTATAGGTTATGTCCTGCAGCTTAAAAAAAAATCAGCCCTGTTTGAAGTTTTGTGGTTAGTGTAATGATATTACTGATGAGAGTTTCTTAATAATATTACGTATTCATTTGTATCTTTTTTTTAAAACACCATCTGAGTACAAGATCAGTATAGTTTTAATCAAAAAGGTCCAAGTACCTCAATGGCGTACACGGCCCGATCACTGTCCTAATACTTCAGTAAGGCAACGTCGGCCCGGAATTGTGGCTGGATCCTAATCCATAATAAGGCCTATTTAAAATGTAAATGTTAAAATCTTGAGTGACATTAAATCGATACTTACACATTTTGTGAAGAGGCACCTCCCCCCCCCCCCCCCCCAATTTTTAAAAATTTGATATTTCTGACAGTTTTACATTATATGGTTAAACTCTCAGTTACATTAGTAACTCAGTACTTAGTACTTGGGTAGTACCTGTTAAAGGTAAGCTGTAAATCACTTATTTGTCACAAAGGAAGAATTTCATCATTTAAATAATTAGAACCAGGTCCCAATTCAATTTTAACATCCGCCACTGGAAACGCCCCTCCAATATCAATAGCTGAAGATGAGGAGAAGATGAAGGATGTAGTAGTTTCTGTCGTGCACGACAAAATTCAGCGCATGTTTTCTATGGGGAACGATTACAATAGCATTCAAGTCCAAACAGGTTTGCGGTTTTTCTTTGCACCTATCTGTCCAATAAACCTTCCATTGGTAGGTGTCTACAAATGAAATTTGGAAGAGAAGAGTTATCGGAAGATTAGGGGGTAGCATTCATATCCTAAAAAATCTCCTAAAAACAACACGCATATGCAAAAATCTCAAAATTTTGAAGTGGGGGCCTCTCAAAAAATGCATTATTGCTTTAATTTTGTTGGAAGTGGTGATCGGGGAACAAGTTAGCATTTTATTTTTTATGCTGTAGGATCCAGAACCATTCCGACTTTGTATCTCGTTTAAGTATTTTTTCCTATTTAAAAAGTAATGTCATATTTTTCTGCAATTACAAATTATCCCAATCCTAAATCACTCAATTTTCAAGACTCCTCATTGATACACTTAACATTTCAGATATTAACAGATCGTTGTGCGGGTGCAAAAATGATGTAAATGCAATACTGTTATTTGTCATAAACTGCCATTGTGCCAGTCTTTGTTCCAGTGGCTCTTGAAATCATTCTTCAGGCACCAAAATCGCCTGAGGAAACCCTATTTTAAAGGTGCTTGTTTCGCTTTATGTGTATTGTGTTCCTCTACTTGATTGGCAGCCTGGCAATTGCACATACCCCGTAAATACACCCCGTAAAGTACCGTGGGAAACAAACTTGCGTTTGATGGTAGACCCAATAATGCATGTGGTCAAAGGCCCTATTCAATACTGTTCTAATATTGATGGTTAACCACTAAACGCGGTGGTATGTGTTTTATAACTGAGAGCATGAAATGTTTGAAGGCTCCAATTCAGTACGACAATGAGAAAAATACTGCCTTCTCTGGATTATCAATCGATAAAACTTCCGGGTAAATCGGGGGTCCAAAGACGATCGAACACGCACCTTTAAGAGCCCATGACACCGTCACCTAAAGAACCATTTCAAGAGCCGCTGACTCAAGATGATATATTAAAAGTAATACATGGCAGCCCCAGATGCATCACAAAGCAGCTATTGCACTTACGACCTCTGCACTCACATGAAGAAATGTCTGGTCACACATTTAAAGTAAGAAATTCCCAAAATTGAAAACATTAGCTGTTTACTTTTGTTTTTTTAGCCGGATAACAATTACTATGATTTTATTTACTGTAAATAGCGTATTTTAAAAGTTTGTCATAATGTTTTTTTATTCCTTCTATTAGCTCTGAAGGGTAAAATCACTAGATTTTTTATGTCATATTTGGGTTATCACACACCATTTTGGACAAACCAACTATAAACGACTTAATTCTATTGGTCATCTGGAAGTGAAACTCACCTTTTCAAGCTCTTGAGAAGTCTCAGGTAGACCCTGTGCGGAAAGAACAGGAGACAAGAAATCAATGTCAGGAACAAAAACGGCTTGAGATGCATTCACTTCTTTTTAATAATTAAATCCGGTTTCAGCTAATTGCTCATATCTCATTGAAATCAGACAGGAATAGATTTGTGGAGTATTATTATCACCAGACAATTAGTCATCTTACTTTCTCACAATATGACCACTGGATTGAATTATTCATTCAATGGTTATAATATTTTAACACTTAGTGGACAAGGTGTTCCTAGAGACTGCGTCAGTTTCACAGCTAATGATACACTTTTTCCAAAACTCATATTTTTTCATTTGTTCTAATTTTTAACTTACAAAAATTAAAAATCATAACAAAAATTAATCAAAATCCCTTGTCCTGTGTTAAGTTAGTTTGCCTCTCCCCCCCCCCCATCCACCAACCGGAGGGTCAGGAAAACAACAAAAATTAAAACGAGTGTAGTTATGAATATTTTTGTCCTGTTTGAAGTATTTACACCTTCTGTATTAAAAAATAAAATTCCTTTAACAAGCTGATAGTGTGAACTTGTGCTTTTGCCATATCTCCATCCCACCACTGTACAAACCATGGCAAAGTTAGATTGGAAAACTATGGCCACCTACAAACAGACCTTTGTGTTCAATATAGGTAAGACTGGACCTTTTAGAACACAATATTACAACTTTTTCGATGAGGGCCATGTTAATTTGTTTCCCTTCTTTTTTCAAATTTGAAAGGTAATGCTTTGCCCCTAATTCTTGTTTCTTTTAAGGGATTGCAATTTTATTGGGCTTAATTGTCATTGTCCCTTATGCCTCTGTATTGTGGTATATATTTTTTTTTGTCAAACTTCTGTTGGGAAAGTATTTTCCGTAGGGGGTCCATGGACCCCTTGTCCCCAACGGAAGTAAGGAAACCGTGTCCAATTAAGTGTACAATTAATTTTGTAAAAAAAAGCTTCTAAGGGCAAATTTTAATCATAATTATATTGTTTACCTTGGCACCTCGAATAAAGCATATGATACTGATTATGTGCCAAAGGTATAGCACCTACTCTTTCTCTGCGGCCAAGAAATCGCAAATGGTCGACGTCGCCATGATTTAATTAACACTACAGAGGGCGAAATCTTGACGAAAATTCTGATTTTTTTATATGTTTGTCAAGGCATATTTTTCTTATCCAAAACCCGTTTAAGTTGAAAGAAATACTCCACTGGAGGGTTATTTCTGAATTTTTTTGTATGAATGACGAACGAGGACGAGGTCGTATGTGGGTCAGGGGACACCTGACCCCACATCAAAGCACCCACATTGGTTTGTGGTTTGCACCTAGTATTGCTGTAATTTCTTTGACCTTTGGTGAGTTGCTATATGATGAGGCTTGGCCGCCACTGCAAAACATGCTCTTACAGAATAAGCACATGATACAGAGTAGGTGCCAAGGGTCTAATGTAATTATGCCATAAATTCCAATACTGAAGAAACCTACATCACCCATCCCTCCCACGGGGTTATTAACCCTAACCCCATCAGACTGGCATTTATCGGCAACCAAATGCAAATGTCTCCCTTGCTCCTTCTATTATCAATAGGGTCAATATTTTGGGCTCTTGCTTAGAGTAGGTAACAACCTTTAGAAAAACCGGGCTTATTGCTTATGCAGATGCGGTGATGCCTTGAGCGCGCCCATGCCCAGCTGTGTGTCAGAAAATGTGCCCGCATGAATTCAAAGTCTCCTCGATCGATATCGGTCACCTTCCTAAACATCAGCTGGCTTGGGCGCGTCACTGCATCACCGCATCTGCATAGCATAGCCCGGTTTTCTAAAGGTCTTAAGTGTGTGTGTGTGTGTGTGTACGTGTGTGTGTGTGTCGTGTGTCTGTTTGTGTGTCTGTGTGGGTGTCTGTTTGGTTTCTGGTGTGGGTCTGTGTGTGTCTGTCTGTCGTCTGCTTGTGCACTTGTTATCTTGGCATTATGAACCAATATTTTAGTCTCTTACACAGTTCCTCCTCTGAGATTTCAGGTTGTGTTCTCGTCATTGAGGTTCTTGTTGAAGTCTATTGCAATATCACTGGCCCTCTTTTTTAATGCTTTACTTGGTCTTGAACATCCTGTGGGTAGAGTAAGCCCTGAGGAAGAAAACCAAAATTAAAGGAGTTTGCAAGTAGTCCCTTATCTAACCCAACCATCCCACACACCTCCAAACATCATAAGGTACCTCCAAACACCACGTTCCATGATGCCTTGTATACTTTGATTTACACCAAATGAAGACTCACAACTGAAAACTGAAATGGAATAACGTACGTGCAAGACAAGCAAGATATCCCGTGATTATATTTAGCGTCGCCGCAGGACCTGTTTACTTTCGAGATGCCCTAGCGGGCGGATCCAGGATTTGAAAAACCGTCAAATTACCGGGGGCTGAAGGCTGTAAGTTGTCCAAAATGGGCTGATTTGGCAGGATTTGGCAGATTACCGGGAGGGGCCGAGCCCCTCCGCCCCCTCCCTAGATCCGCACCTGTGTATATTGGACCCCACTAAACAAGCTACATATTAAATCCTTTTACCAAAGTTGTCTGAAAATTCGGCAGGATATTCAGTCAATTTAAAAAAAAAACATGTATTCCTGTCAGTCCGATCAAATCTTGTGACGAAAGCAAGTTTCAAAGCTTCTTGAGGGGACTAATGAAAGTCTTAATTAATGTCCCTTTGAGACACTGATACATTGCCCCACTAAATCTGATGCAATAATTTCACGTTTACACATGATTCCATACCATCATCCCAAATGTGGAGTTTTTTCAGCCATAAAGCATGGATTTCAGGGACCCCGATTCCGGGTCTGGACGCTTGCTTTTCATTTTGACCCGCGAGAAAAAATGTTGAGAGTCATTTTGACCCGCGGCTTTTTGAACATATATCATCTT
The DNA here is from genome assembly GCA_023653785.1 of Ophioderma brevispina. NCBI lineage: Eukaryota > Metazoa > Echinodermata > Ophiuroidea > Amphilepidida > Ophiodermatidae > Ophioderma > Ophioderma brevispina. The sequence continues at coordinate 104,011 of JAMKCH010053373.1, forward strand.
AAGCGTCAGCCGAAGTCGGCGTTCCTTTCCCAATACTCTAAGTTCCCAGTAGTCGCAAGTATTTGGACCCCGCGGCTTTTGCAACATAATCATCTAAGTGTCAGACGAGCCCGCCGAAGTCGCTTCCTTTCCCAATGACTCGCGGCTCTTTGCAACTTGATATATCTCACAAGAGCAAGAGAGTAATTTCCGTAGTCGCAAGTCATAAGTAGCTATCACATTATTACCTGGACAAAGAATATGTGATCACAATTAAATTCTATTGTTGATTGCTGAATGCACAGTCTTACGCCAATTACGATAATGCATCGTAAGCTATTGTTCCGTTTTTAATAGAATAGATTTAGAGCTACCAGCCTGAAACAATCAAGTGTGAAGATGCGTTTAAAATAGTTCATTGGATTCAATTTAAGAGGTACTAGACACTGAATTACAAAACATCCCTAAAAATGACCGACCTTACGATTGAATGAATTTGTGTGGTCTGCTTGACTGCACACGTACATGAGAGAAGAGATTGCTATTATTGATTTGGGGGAGTTCCACATGTACTAGCATACCGGATGCGAAAGTGTGAAGCGTCAATCACTCCACAATATAGCTAACCCTATCGTACAGTGTTATCTTCCCAGCACTGAGTAATTTGCATTGGGCAATATGAATATTCAATAATTGAAAGACAGTGACTTTCCAGCACTCTCTGAGCATGCTCATATGATAGCCCCTCCTATGTCATGATCAGTGCATGAATTTCACAATTACATCATCATTACAAGTTTGTATACACGACACTTGAAAGTCTCTTGGTAACCTCTTAACTTTGGCTAGTATTGCTAACCCCCCCCCCCCACCCCCCCCCCCCCCACGGTGGGAAACATGTTCATGAAATGAAATGAAAGTTTTATTTTTTTTTTATTGACAAAACAAGTATTAGTTTTGTCTACGAGATTGGTGCGGTTTATAAAATTATACGGAACAGGGGGGGGGTTTCTACAAGAACATTTTTGCATAGTTGGGTGGGTTTGTCTGTAAAGGCTGCAGACGGGACATGTGTGATCCAGCCCCCCAAATATGTATATTCTTTTCTGTATTGTATTAAATCTGTTAAAATTTAATCATATAATTAGAGTGAGGAGAATGGAAAATTGAAACTGCAATGTGTTGTGCATAAGCATGACTTATCTGATTGACCTAGCTCTAAATGGACTGTGTGTGAAACATCCTGTTAAGAACATGTCGAGACGTCCGCAAGTTATAGAGGGACATATGATCACCAGTGATCTTTCATAGGTCATTCTAAGAAGTGGACGAGGTTTTGTTACCGATAGGAAGCACGATGCCATGTGATGAACAATAGACTTTGAGTAATTGCTATGTCAAACATATCAGGCGCAGGATGTGGAATATTGTGGACTTCCTTTAAACAGATTCGCGAACTGAGAAGAATGTGAAATTTCGACTTGTCTTCGCTGTTAGTGTTGCATCATGGGAAATTTGCTGTGGACAAATTATGTTGAAAATCATTTCTCTTTGCCAGTTGTCAAGAGATTTAATCGAGTGTAGACCTTCAAACAGAAGGTGGAGAACTTCATAACATTTTGATTTATAAAAACTCAATGTTATTATAATTCTGAAAATTTGTCAGAATCGTCAGCAAATTTGGTGCCTTTGGAAACACAAAGGTAACATTAAAATTCCAGCAGGAAATTGCTTAGTACCAGTGACATTCACCTTAATGCAATGAGTACCTGTATGGACAAATGTTATACCATCAAGCGCGTTAAACTTCCAGTGTTTCTCCAAGTCAACGAGTCTATAATTAATCGGCCGGTTAGACCAAAAGACTTTTGCGATTAAACGACGAATAGTGAATGTACCAGCAAGAATTGTGTGGCCACAGATTTATGTGGATCTGATTCTACAAGAACTGGTGCGCAACCAACAGTGAACTTTGAACTTTAGTTTAACCTGAGATGGTGTGTGTTTAATTGATTTTTAAATAGGGAAGAAGTATAGATAATATTTGTGCATGTTGATTTGTATATTGGTGATTTAATGTATGTATTTAAAATCATACTTTGAATTTACATCTGGTCAAGTCAATCTTCTTCCAAATCGCATTGTGAATTGTTTTAGAACCACGGGAGGTTACCTTTCCGACTTGCGACGTCTCGTAAACACAGTACTGGATAGTCTACTAAAGAGACCCTGTTTGGTTTTACTTTGATTTACTGTTTAGTCCTTGTGGGTGGGTGGGTAGGATAAAAAAGTTACTACATACGGGGACTCGGGAGAGGCGGGGGGGGGGGGAGAATAGTCATGTTATGGGCAGTCCTACTGAGGGTACTTTCTGGGTTTTTTACTGCACGTATAGTTATTTACTGGGTAGTCCTATGAGAGTTTGGTGGTATGACTCTAAAGTAGGTCCCGAATTCATTTTTTGTTTACCAATAAGGGTCATTCATTGTCCATAAAAGGGTCAGTCCCTCATTTTCCCAATGAAGAGTCATTCATTCAGTTTACCAAATGAAGGGTAATGCCTCATTACACAAGTAAAGGGTCATTCCTTCATTTACCAATTAAAGGGTCATTCCTTCATTACCAATTAAAGGGTCATCCTTCATTTACAATTAAAGGGTCATTCCTTCATTTTCCATTAAAGGTCATTCCTTCATTTTCCAATAAAGGGTATTCCTTCATTTTCACCAATTAAAGGGTCATTCTTCATTTCCCAATTAAAAGGGTCAGTCTTCATTTTCCCATTAAAGGGTCATTCCTCATTTCCAATTAAAGGTCAGTCCTTCATTTTCCCAAAGTAAAGGTATTCTTCATTACCAATTAAAGGGTTCATTCCTTCATTTTCCCATTAGGTATCTTGTTTTACCAATTAAAGGGTCATGCCTTCATTTACAATTAAAGGGTCATCTCAAATTTAACCAATTAAAGGGTCATTCCTTCATTTACCAATTAAAGGGCATTCCTTCATTTAACAATTAAAGGGTCATTCTTCATTACAAAATTAAAGGGTCATTCCTTCATTTACCAATTTAAAGGTCCCATTCTTCATTTACCAATTAAAAGGGTCATTCCTCATTACCAATTAAAGGGTCATTCCTTCATTTCAATTAAAGGGTCATTCTTCATTTTCAATTAAAGGGTCATACTTCATTTTCCCAATTAAAGGGTCATTCCGTCCATTTCCCAATTAAAGGGTCATTACGTCATTTTACTAATTAAAGGGTCATTCCATCATTTACGAAAGGGACATGCCATCGTTTACAATTTAAAGGTTTACTAGATCATTTACATTTAAAGGTTTACTCAGAATCATTTACAATTTTTTAAAAGGGCCATTGAATAATTTACAAATTAATTTTGGTTTTTTTAATATTATTATTACCATTGAAATTTACCACAAAGAGTTTAAGCCTGCGGTAAGACTCAGGCTTGACATTGTTGTAAAGCCCGCTGCTTAAAAAAAAACGTACAAAATTTTGACAACACTTCAATTTCAAAAATAAAAAATTTTGACCCTCATTTTCATTTTGACTGCTGACAATTTGCCATCAAGGGTCATTTCTTTGACTCTTGGGAAAAAAATTGAGGTGAAATTACTGCATAATAATAACAAGATTGATTACTCGTTTAATAATCAAGTTAAAATACTTGTTAGGGTATGTTTTTAGTCAGTGGAAATACTTGTTTAGGGTGCATTTCATAAGTCCATGTTCAACGCATCATATCCAACTTTGAATACAAGTGCCCCCAGGCAAATATCTGAGGAGCTATAGCATACACAATCCTTGATGCAAATGCTGTTTAAAAGCATTACTAATTAAAATCTCATAATATTAGATCACATACAATACTGAAAGTTAAAGGCACATCAGTGATCTGCCTAAATCAGAAAATCGAAAAAATCATCAAAAATCAGATTTTGCATGTCTGTTGTAACAAGCATCTATTAGGTAGGCTACCATACCTACAAATGATAGGACCAGAAAGCAATCTAATACGGAAGAAATCGGATTGTAGTCATTAGGTCTCTGAACGGACACTAACGGAACACGTCATCAATGGAGATTTGTTATCTTTGAATTTGCCGTTTTCTTCCTTTTCTGTCAATTCTTCAGTTGAAAAAAGTAAGTTATGAGAATTCTACAGGCGTATTCTCAATTGTAAAGCTATTCCTGCAAATTTCAAATTACTTGACTCTTTGGGATAAATCATGATAGTGTTTTTAAACTTGTAGTCCTGATCCCCCTGGCAGGGGACTCTAGTGGTAGATTTAATTAGTAAGGGTGAATGTTACGGAGAAGAAGAAGACGACGAGGAGCAGAAGAAAACTTGGTAAGAGTGAGTTTGCACAGTTTTCAGGGGAATAAGAAGCCGAAACGTATGAAATCTCTTTAGTATGACATTTGCCTACAGAAATCTCTGTCACAGTGCGAGTAGCGGGTAGATACCAAGGCTTGTGGTGCAAGTGTCATCTAGATGGGTTCGACAGGTCTGCGGGGGGTGGGAAATGCTGGAGACAGTGACAGAAGGAACAAACACCATGACGAGTTGCAATGGACAAAATCACCCTTTGCTAAGCACTGGGGATAATAACTGAGGAGTATCCTGGCTGTCAGACTGGAAATGTTATTGGCAATTGAGCAACCCCCCAAGTAAATTTGCCTCTCCAAAACAAGGGTTTTTTTAAGCAATAACTGGCATTAAAATAAGGTTTTTTTTAAATACATGGTTAATTAATCGTGTAATTTTTCACCCTCCCAAAGATTTTACCCTGGCACCGCAACTGCTATCCGACAATGTGGGGCTCATGCAAAACTGAGCGCCCAATGGGAATTCCAAGCAAAACTACAACCAGTCTGACCCCGGAGTCTCCAAGATAAATTTGTCCCGGTGCTCATTATTTCAGCCAATGAAATTTGTTAGCTTTACCTTTTCCGTCCACAATTATAAGTTCTACCAAGATAGCGCTTCGATTCTGGTTTCAGCTTGGCAACCTATCTTCTTGTCTTGGAAAAGCTATAGGTTATCAAATACATCTGACGCATACTACACAAAAACAACCAATCAATTTTCAATAATCATCATCAAGCAACAAATATATTTGTTAATAATAAAGTAACCAATTCAAATTTGTCAATATTACACAACCAAAACAAGTATATAAGAGATCTTGGAAGGAAACTGCAATGGAACCTAAAAATTATGGTAAATTACTGGAACCTGTGTTTTAAAAACAT
>JAMKCH010053374.1:0-16073 GCA_023653785.1 Ophioderma brevispina
TCGCTGCCCCATCAAACCCCAGTCTTCGCCTTTCTTGGCCCTGGCACGGAGAAGGCTGGGACTGGGGAGCCGGACGCTTCGCCGTCCACGGAGGAGGGGGCTCTCCCTTAGCGGCCGTCGCCGACGTAGACGCCGCCGTAGAAGGAGCAGGGGTGGCCCCAGACGATTTCGTTGGCTTCCTGCTGCGCTTCCTCTGCTTCGGCTTCCGGTGTGTGAGAGGCTTGAGCCTTCTCTTGAAGCTTTTCCTCGTTGGTGACCGCGCGCCAGTTGATCCGCAAACCGTGCGAACGTGTCACGAAAGACGTGTCGGCGGCCAAAAGGCCTCTCCTAGGTCCCCCGAAAGGTCCCAGTTGAAGATGCGCTTAATTAGCTCTGCACAAGCCGTTTTATCGCGTTCTAAACAGACCCGCTCCGCATCGACCGAGCCATCGACTCATCAGCTGATGGAGGGCTAGCGTAGCCGCCAGCTCCCCCGCCGCCAGAGAAAGAAAGAAGATTCTGGCCAGATGATCGCCTGCGCACCAAGTCACCAGATGGTGGTGAACGAAGAGGGAGAAATCGAGAAAGCGAATGAGCGCCCGCGCGGGCGTCAGCTCGCTTAAACTCTTCCTCCCAAAAAGAAAGGGTGAGAAGGCATGGGGGCGCAGAAGCCCCCGCGGACGGCAACTTCGGAGCGACATTGCTGTCCATTGAGGGCCCCCTCAACAGCTTCTCCTAGTCGGCGCTGCACACACGAAGCACGTGAGTGTAGGCCTGCGACGAACGCGAAGCCCCACGGTCTCTCCGGAGTGTCCAATGCGTCCCACGCCTCATGGATATCCTGGGGCAGTGAGAACAAAGGAACTGTCCGCGTCGGCTTTGGCGCCCCAGCCCCCAGCTTGAGAATCCCCACCTGCTCTGGCTCACCCTCGTCGACCGCTTACTAGAACTAGGCCCGAAGCCATAGCCCTGAGGGGACGGCGGGAAGCAGAGGCCGGGAACAGGGCGGATGCCGACGACGGCTCCGAAGTTCGTGTGGCCGCGGCTTCGCCGGCGATGACGAGGCCCCAGCATTCATCATCACCTTCCCCCTCCGCTCCGCTTGTCCGAGGATCGAGTCTGAGGGGGGATGAGCCACAGTAGCAGGTGCAGCACTCGGCTGAACCAGCTACCCGCTGCAATAACCGGAGTCCATGCTGCGACGGTACCTGCGGAACAAGCGGCGACCCCGGATACACCCCGCCCACGGCCCCGACGGCCCGGGTGGGAGGTGTAAGACGGTATGGGAAAGAGCGGATATCTGTTACCCTGTGGGCAAAGATTGGGCGGAGGTAAGCAGAATACCCCGGGTTCAACCCAAGAAACCCGGAGTGCGGAACCACAACGAGGGCGTATGTACAGCGCCAGCAACCCGGCGGCGGGCCGAGGGCCAACCCAGGTGGCCACTGGCCGGAGCCACGGCCGTCCCCCCCCCGCGGGCAGCACACTAGCACCCCCCATGTTGCCAAAGCCAAACCAACGGGGTTGGATGGCACAGCAGCAGAGGCGGTGGGCGGACGGGAGGGAAGCTGCTGGGCTACGGCACTGGCGCTGCTCAACCCCGATGGGTCCCACCCCAGAAGGACTGCCCACTCGGAAGCTGTATGCCCAAAGAACTATGAGCATTGTAGCCTGTGAATGGACATGTCAGGCCCATCGACCTGCAAATCCCCCGATGAATGGGCCATTTGTTTGGCTAATCCTAATCTGATTAGAATTATGCCAAGGCCCAGTCGTAAAAGGGTAATTAGCCCACGGACGATGAGCAGGCAGCTGAAGCCCCAGAAAGCGGGGCTGGCAGGAGCCAAAGGCGTGGTGACCAGCATAGTTGAAGCCCGCAGAACCCCCGTACCGTACGAAGGAAGAGGAGCAACGACGCCGCAGAGTGTACCGCTGCCACGACAGCAGCCGACACAGGATTTTGTTTGTTGAAGCACGCGAGTGCTAAACAACGGGAGGCCGCGCCACTAGACGCGTTCCCTGGGACAAGCGTCACGGGCGGCGGCCCCCACACGCGACAAACTACCACGCGAGGGACCGTGGACGCCGTAACGGTGGTAGCCGTAGTCGGTGCATGCACCGAGACAGCGGACCCCCCGTTAACAAATAGCCCGTCGCCATTGCCCGGAGGACGGAGACAAACATGTGTTAGGCCCGAAGAACCAGTAAGGCGGGTGAGCCTCCACTTACAGCAGCGGAAGAAAAACCGTCGCTAGACGTCGAAAGTCCCGCGCTGCCGACGCCACCGCGTGGACGAAGACCACAAAGGATACCGCTCGTCCGACTCCAAGCGCGTTCTCAAAGTGACCCTCGGAAAGCCCGATACAAAGGGTGCACTTGGTCGCTCTGGGAGGCAGGATCGGTCGGGCGTAACCGCGTGGGTGAGGGTCCCATGACGGTAACTCGACAGCACAGGCTTCGCACAATTGCGGCATTCCGGAAACAGTATTAGGCCTGGGCCCTAGAAAATGGTATGTTAAGAGAACGCCCACGCACGACTGGCTAACCGACTTAGTGAGAGCCACCGCACAAAGGAAGGATTACCAATTAAAATACAATTAAGCGAAGTCTTATAGGGAATTTATTAACAATTAAAGCGTTATTACAATCCTCCCACAAACTCTTGATCAAAGGCCGGACCTCATTGACACATAAGCTGAATTGAAGCGTAAAGGGAAACCGATTAGATACCCCATTGTGCCCGCCCCACCATTTGTCGTGAAGTAATGTGTGCTCTAAATTATAAAGGTAAACATAACCGGACGCCATCTGAATCGAAACCAAGGAGTGTGGGTCCATTGCCAAAACAATTCTCACAAAACCATGTAACAGCACATATATACACTGTTAAAAATTATATAAATATACCAAACACATAGTATAAGATAGTAGTGGGAAATAAGGACCTTCCGATATGAAGTGGCGGAAGTGGCCACGCCCTACGCTGTCGTTCTAAGGGTGTGAAATTATGCGGTTTTGTATGTGGACAAACGACGCAAGTCAAGGTCTTATAAAGACCTTAAAATACCGACTTCGCAAACGAAATATGACAAAACTACAGTCCCCGGTACGTAATACAAATGACATTTACCAGATTTTCACAAGGTTCAGGAACACACTAGTAGCTAAATCTGACCAAAAATTAGACAAATACGGGAGCTTAAATCATAACGTTACGCAATTGTCGAAACCCAAGACGAAAAAAGAGCAGGGATGTGGGTATTATGACGTCACTGGGGAGGTGATGTCATACAGGGTGCTCGAAAGAATCTATTTATGTGGGAATATATTTTAATGGAAGGTTCTGCTCTGGCATAAAGACAATGCAATTTGTTTACATCAACATCGGATTGAAGGTAAGCAGATTCCTGTATCGAGTTCACAGATTTGGGTTTGCACAACGTGTGCAGGTCCAAAGCTTGCCCAGCAACATTCTCTTATGTTTGTTATGTTTCTTCCTTTCGAATAAATGATGCAAACACATGGCCAAATAAATTGAACACCACTATAGAAGCTCAATATTTACTTATTTGTGGATGATGGTACGTATTTTGTCCTGAAAAGTACTCGTCTAAATTGGAGAGCGTTTAACAGCTGAAATCTATTAAGGTGCGCGACAATATAACAAGGTCCTGCACTCCCAGTTGAAAGGGAATTTGAAGTGTTTTCTACAGCATTACCGGGCCGTGATTGAATATCTTTAACTCCATTGTTTGCTGAAGTCTATGTGGTATAAACTAGTTCACTGAATTGGGAAATGAAAGTTTGAAAAGGACATTTATGTATTTTCAAGAAAGTGCCCAGTTTTATTTGTGGGAAGAGACGATTATATGATTTTGCATAATTAATTATGAAGTTACACTTGGTTTTCCCATTATAGTCCCCCGATGGAGACTACAAAAAACAACAGCATAGAAGGACAGGTTCCCATCGACTACTGTATTCTTGAGAACTGTCTATATCGCAAATATCATGGAACATCTCCAAGTTTTGTTATGTTTGCAAGACACTAACTATCATCTTGGATCCATATGGTGTTAGGACTAATTCTCAGTCTCTATCATACTGATATACATGTAGGCATATTTTCCCCCACCAACACAGTGGGGGGGTCAGCCCAGAGAATAAGGGAGATTGAAGTGACTTGGGGAATATAATAAAAATTTATCAATTTGGGAAATGCATTCATTTTAACATTAATAACACTATGGCTGGTGGCTTGGAACATACTGCTAGATGAGAAAAAATTGCAAATTTGCACTTGAAAGACAGTGGACCTGGACGAAAACACTTTTTAAGTACTTGAGACCTACCAGGATATATTTTTAAGCAGATTTTGGCGACACATTTTTTTTTTTTGAAACATTTTCTATTTTAATGTCAATTTTTTTTCTTTTTTTCACTTCAAAATTGAAAAAAAAAAACCTTTTTCCAAAAAAAAAAAAACGGAAAAAAGGTAGGGACGATGGTATAGTGTCAGTCGGATGAGGACAATCAAACAAATTTTTCGGCCTTAGGTATTAGGCACTATCAGTGATTGCTCAACCAGAAAATCGAAAAAATCATCAAAAATTAGATTTTGCAGTATAACAAGTTTAATGATTCCTAACAACCCCACAAGTTAGAGGACCAAAAGCACCTAATAAGGACAAAACATATCTTTTAGTCTTTTTTATTGTCGTACGGACACTTACTATATAAAAGTAAATGATATGGAGAATCATATCTTCGGACATTGCTGCTTTATTCCTTTTCTATCAAATTAAAAAGTTAAAAAAAAAAAAAAAAAAAAAAAAAAAAAAAAAATATTCTTCACTTTTAAACTATTCGTGCAAAATTCTAATATTTTGACTCTTTAGACGGAATGGCATATCACTGATAGGGTCTTTAAAATGCATGTCACTGGATGCCAAAAACAGAATCGAAACATGTAGGAATATCCGGACACAGTGTGGTAATGGTGATAATCTAGCAAATTTTCAGTAGAATGCCCTCAAGTAGGGGCATACATGTATGAATATTCCATCAATATTTTACACGACAATGATGACCCGTAATGAGATCCACAGCACTACAGTGACTTACCCAAACAGCTAATATGGCATGAATTTGATGTAACCTTGAGGAAGAGGAGGGAATTTTGTTATTTTGTAATCACTGGACAGGAATTACAAACACCGTGGCTATGGAGGAATGTGGATGGCAGACATTCACACATAACATCAAAAGGCACCATCAGAAATTAGTATATTGAGATAATACAAAAAAAGAGTTCACTAGGATCGCTTTATTTATTAATTTACTGGATTTTAATATGGGAAAGGTTTGGATTTACTTAAACAATTTGGAAAAAGGGTAAAAGCAAAATTAGCTTGCATCACTCCATACTTCTGGTCAGATACATGTCCATGTATGCATGATGCATCGTGTTCTGTGGGGGTAACTTATGGATTCCGCAATTTTTAGAGATGATGATAATTTAGTGAAACTTTTTTGCGGCTCCTTGCTACATTTCGTAAATATACATGTAATACAGAACTAGAAATAATGGTGACTTTAAAAATGATGTGGTATTTGAAAATTTCATCTTGAACTATAAACTCCTTCAAGTTATGTTCTTATAAATATGTAATACAGCACACTATACAAATAATTCAAATATTGGTACCTTTCTCCAGACTCCAAATATGGAACCAATAGAAACTAAGCAATCAATGTTAGATGATCCATCCAATGGGTCAAAGGCCACAATATATTTCCCTGCCTTGTCTAATTCCACTTCAATATGCGTTTCGTTTTCTTCAGTGATCAATACGCATGTTGTGTATGAAGCCTTCAGCATGTTAATAAACAAATCATTGGCCAGGACATCAAGCTTTTTCTGCTCATCACCAGATACATTGCTTGATCCCGCAATACCGTACCTGAAAAGGAAAGTAAAATTGAGATGTAAATTCACTTCACAAATGATTTTTAAGATCCGATTTAGAGCTTCTTATTTCCCTGGATGACCTGTTATAAGCAACATCATATGTTTGGAATGTGCAAAGGTTACTCTTTTTGACAACATTGGTTTTAACACTCTACTTGCCAAAGTCTTTGACCGTGAATAACAGACAAAAGTGCATCAAAATCAGGTAATTTCCCTTTTTTGGGGAAAAATGTAGAATTGTATTATGTGTAAAGAAACCAAAAAGAAACTGACTTTTCATTAGTTTCACCTATCTTCTTTTTTCAATTCATCAACCCTTCTGTTTCATAGTCCTGTAATCCTTGTAGCACATAGACAGAAGATGGTGGGCTAGAAGGAAAACTGGGTATGCAATACCAAACGCAATTTGTATCTTTGAACCGATACCAAATTGGTTAAACGAATGAGTATTTTTCATTAGTATCTCATCAGGATTCAGTTGATAACCTGTTATTATGCTCTACCTATTTGACACCTTTTAAAAAAAACATCACAATGTCGCATGACTTTGGCCATTACCGTATACACTGAAGTGAATTTTGAACAGCCCAACTCATGCTTACTGGATCAACTCCATGGTTTCCCTACAGTCAACATGGAAGACAACCTACATGTTAAGACCACAACACAAATTCATAAGTTTGCATTGGTCACCCAGAGACCATGCCTCAATCTTCTTAAATGTTACAATGTCAAACTTACCTAAATCGGATAAACATGATATTACCCCTAACACGTTATGGGGTAGTTGGCCCTAAAACGGCCGAGGGTCACTAGGAGGCAAGGCATAAGTGTCTTGTGACGTCCCAGGTGCAATCACAATCAATTGCATGCAATCATTGCTTTCCATTCCATTGCCTTTGAGCTGTTTTCCCGGCAACGGAAAAACGGCAGAAAAAGCTTTTTAGTCTCACATGCAATAGGTCCCCTGCGGGGAAAACGTCACAGGAGCAATTGAAAGCAATTGGTTTTCAACGTCTTCTGCGGGAGAAGCGGCCCAAAGTCAATCAAAAGCAATGACCTGAATGTACGCTCTGCTTCCGGGTTTACAAATTTGACCTTGATATCTGCTAAATTCAGAGGGCCCAACGTACAGTGAACATCAGCGGAAAACCCCGCAGGACTTCGGGAAGGTAGTGCATGGTGGGATACAAGATGTCGACCGGAACTTCGTGTTATGGTGCGTTGACCTCTCAAGTGCAATAAAAAGCAATTGGTTTTTGGCGATCTCCTCAGGGGAAAGCGGCCGAAGTGCAATAGCAAGCAATGGGGGTTCTGACGGGAAAATGGCCGAGTTGCAATAGAAAGCATTGCAGGTAAAATAGTTCTTGAAGTCCGACGTGCATTTACAATCAATAGGAGCAACTTGATTGCTTCTCATTGACTTTCGGATGGGTTAGGGTTTAAAAGTCCAAATGCACCAAGTAGAGGGGTCATTCCATGCCAAAACACCAAGGTGTGGAACCCACCCTCTCAGATTTTGTTGAAATTGCAGTCAAAGGTACATTTCATGGGGCTACAGAGGAGGTCAAAAGGAAAAATTAAAATTCCATTCTGTTTTGAAGTTATGGGCCCTCAAAGTTTTACGACTCAGACTATAAAATTGTGATTCAGTATTAAAAAAACTTTATTAATGCTATTTATAATCAGTAGTTGCCACTTGTTGCATCAATAACAAAGCAAGTAGAATTTCTTTGTATCCCAAGCCCTCAAATAGTTGCCATGGTGCGAAATGGACTAAAATGGGACCAAACATAGAGGGCGCTTATTTTGACGCGTACACCTGATATGAAGTTCTAGCATTGAAAAAATATTAGCATACACTATAACAATGGTCGTGATATAAGTTTTGGTTTGTATTTTTGATGTCTTCAGTGAAAAACAGATGAAGCAAAGTTTGGCCCATTTTGGTTTAAAAGTTGCAGAATCAGAAACCTTTACCAGAAAAAGTGCAACATTTGACTAAGTACTAGGAAATTTGGAACGGGTCACCTAACATGTCACGTAGGAATTGGTGGGGACATGTTTTGGATGATATTGATCACGTCTAAGGTGGTCTGTAGTGATGAAAAAAAAAATACCAAAAATACGTAATCAACATTTTGTAAATTTATGGTGAAAGTTTCTGAAGTCAGCAAACTTTGTTAAACCAAATTGAGCTAAGTTGGCTTGATAGGTAATCCAAATTTTTTCAATGAAAGGACATCAAAAAATACAAAACAAAACTTCTCTCACAGTGATTGTTATAGTGTATGCTTATATTTTTCCAATGCTTTAGAAACTTCAATCAGGTGTACGCGTCAAAATAAGCGACCCTTTATATTGGGGGTCCATTTAGCCATTTTGCCAACATGGCCAAAACTATTTGAGGGACTGATTTTTACTAGGGGGATGCAAAGAAATTCTACTTGCTTTGTTATTGATGCAACAAGTGGCAACTAATGATTATATAAATAGCATTAATAAAGTTTTTTAATACTGAATCACAATTTTATAGTCAGAGTCGTAAAACTTTGAGAGCCCATAACTTCAAAACGGAATGGAATTTGAATTTTTCCTTTTGACCTCCTCTGTAGCCCCATAAATGTACCTTTGACTGCAATTTCAACAAAATCTGAGAGGGTGGGTTCCACACCTTGGTGTTTTGGCATGGAATGACCCAGAGCAATTTTGTGAATGCTCAAAATCAGAAAAATCCAAGAGAAATTGGAATTAGCGTATACAAGATGCTAGCCCGAGTATCACGGTTCCGTAACGCTATGGGAATTTGGTGAGAAAATTCTAAATTTTAGAAAGTAAAATTGTACAGTTGTATTTAAAATTTAATTAAAACACACTATTCAGCAGTGATGGTGAGTTGTTTCTCTTGCTAATAGTGGCTTTAAAACTGTAATTTTGTGTTTTTGATCGGAAAAATGAAGTGATTTCTCTCCCCGGTGCGAATTTGTCACCCTTCCAAAGGTGCAGAATTCTGCAACATTTTTATGTTTCGCTGGCATTTTTGAGCCTTTAAATGCATTCGATTCTTGATTTTGTTTCAATTGAGTATGGTCTCTAAAAGTAACAGATCATTAAGGATGCAATCAGGATCCCAAACTTGATACTTTTTTGATTTTTCTTTACCAATCAATTTCGCCACAGACGTCTATGGGCATTTTCCCAGTCCCTATATTATTAAATAAAGGAACTTGAACTTGAGTGTAACATCTGCTACTGTTTTATGTTGACCACGTACAAAACATCATTATGCCAAGCACGCTCTCAACCCAATCAATTCTAGGATATTATGAAGGTACACACTTCATCATTCGTAGACATGAATACTGTAATTTCATTTGGTTGAATAGTCTTCTGAGAAGTTTCCGTATCTCCTCGGCCCTCCTGAGTATACAGTAACATATATCCCGTATCATACAGCAGTATTCACGCGCGCAGCGCTCAAGTTACATGGAGAACACTGCCGAGCTAATCTAGTGTCCTGTGTTTAGCGCTATACGATCCGAATGTACGCGTGAAAGTGCAAGCGTGCCGCACTGCTCACTAAGTTACCATAAATAACCTTTATATTTCCATCAGTAGAAGGCAGAGGCAAAAAATTGAGTTATAGGCTAAATTTAGGTTAAATAAGCGAAACAAGGCTCAGTTAATATTTATAAGTGTTAGCAAACTCCATGTCTACTGAATGATATATTCCGCTAAAACCCCCCCCCTGTTTGTTCTCATGCAATACGAAAAATATCAATGGTTTTTGGTGCCATATACCACCACCTCGGCCTGCGGCCCTCGTGTGGTATGGCACCAAACCATTGATATCTTTTCCGTATTGCGTATAACAAACAGGGGATAACTAATAGTATTAGCCTCATACTACATCACCTGCAGAATAAAATTTGTCCAGTGTGCCTCATTGCACCTACAATTCGTATGTTGCATATTAATAGAGATATACCACAGGCGGGTTTTAATTGGCCATATTTCAGGTGATGGTTTCCGCTGCTTAACTCTATCAAAATTAGAATATGCCTTGTATGCGCCTGATTTCTCCCATACTACAGTTGAATTTGGCCACATTATGGCACATCGATCAATCTGAAGTTCTGAACCAGTGTCTGCACTGCAAAACCGTCAGGTGGTTGAAGGTTGATTCCCAGTTGACCCGTTTCTTTTTTTTTCATGACTAGTGGGGAATGTTTCATATTCATTATTCATTATTTTCACAGATTTGTCATATTGATACCAAGTTGACTGCGGTATGCTTTGTTTTGAGGAACGAACACTACTTATGACCAGGCTTCATTAAATAAACTTTGGTACACATAGAAGTGCTTTGATAAGCACATTCGTTAGAAATGTTTTTTGCATACCCACATTTTCTTGAACACATTTTTTTAACCAACTTACAATACATGTACATCAACAAAGGAAAGCATGTAAGGAATACCTTCCCTTCCTTCCTCCTCTATTTTTCACTTGCAAAACCAACATGACTCCGTGGATGGACAGACGTGAGTGAGTTTTGGAAAGCCCGGACGGAAAAGAAGAGACACATGGACGTGCGGACGGTCGAGGGTGGCAGGTGTGGGGCGTACACGTGGTGGGTGCTTGGTTTATTTCATAGCAGGGTACACGTGCGAAAAAATAATGACCAAAGATTTCGCAAATGTCATGTTTTAATCTCAATGTAAATTTATTTTTTTCAAATTATATTTTATGAAAACCTTCGAAAAAATTTATTTTGGGAACGTGCTAAATGTGGGGCTTACCCAGTGGCACGGTAGAAATTCCCATTTCAACCCTAGCTGCCTTCTACAGGCTGGAGTGGAAACTGTAAACTTCAATTGACGTGGTTGATGTGCAGCCTGTCGGAGAGACTAAACCTAGTCTCGCCGTGTGCAGCATGTGGTGTGTGTCCATTTGACTCATAGTTCACGCAGCATTTGCAAAGACTACTGTCAGTCGATCATCGTTGTTTAGTGGGGGACACGCACGGGAGTGGGTGGGGAGCCGGGAACCAACTGGGTTGGGTATTGATCTTAGAAAAGAGACGTTTCCGTTTCTTCTACCCCCCCCCCCAAGAGTCTGTTTTTGTCTTGGACGTTCGAAAATATGAAATAAGAAATTATTTGATCGGCAAATTCTTTCTGACCGGGGTTCGGGAAAGGGGAAACTGGGAATCAGCTTTCATTGGGCCCTTATAAGGCATGAATGCCATTCCAACCGTTATTTGTGGGAAAGCCCGTCACCCGTGGTACAAATAAAAAGGCCAACGACTTTGATATTTCAAGTTTGACTGGGCGGCTTTCACTTTTTAATCGTCAATTTAACTTCAATCGCCAAGTGATTCTGGAATAAACTGAGGCTTCGCAAGACAGCTGAGAAGATTCTGGTCACGGCAAGCTAGGTTGTGAGTAATCAACCAGCACCTAAAACTAGCTATGGGATCAGACACAAACCTGATGTCGCCCGCCCGTTTCACACCTAACGATAGTAGGAGCATCTTGCCTCGAACAGGGCGGCCCATAGTAAAAAATGAAACATATAATCAAGGTGAAAATGATAAAGGACCAACAAAAGCGCCACCACTGTGAAGAATCAAGATGAATCGTGCTATTTTTAGTCAGTCACTCGGCACACGACACGCTGGGCGGAGCTGTGTTAAACCCCTGTAGACCCGGCTTTGAATCATAAATATACATCCACATGAAAAGATACACTGCCTGAATCCAATTACTGGGATACATGTGGTTGCTTTTTAATACCCTGTCTTCCCTGGGTGATGAGAATAATCCATGCAATTTTTGCACCGTTCTTAGGGGTTCCTGTCAGTCGCAGACAAGATTCAACTTCAGATCCATGGGGGGGCCACTTCTCATGACAGGGTATCATCCGTGTCCAAGCAAACACAAACAGCCCCTAAATACATATTTTTCGAAACGCCTCGAATTTCACCCCTAAATACGTATCAGCAGCAAAGCGCAATTTGCTACCCCAAACAAGTCTTGATGGAATATGCGCCCCTAAACAAGTATCAGTAAGCGCAATTTTTGCATCCCTAACAGTTTTGTCTTTCCTTTCTCCTACCCTAAGCAAGTAATTGATGATGCGATATTATTACCCTTTTAACTAAAAACCAAAACCATATTTCTTTTGGACACCAGAGAGGCTTTTCTGAGCTTGGTGTAATTCAAAAAAATATGGGGAACGTTAAACTGTTTTCATCATCAGCAGATATGTAAATCCGAGGAAAGGTATTTAAAAGGGGGATGCATTTTGAGCAAGGGTCGTATCCAACAATTCACATGACACGGCAACGACTAGTCGAAGAAAGTCGACGATATGGCTGCTGAGCGGCCATTGCGCTAGAATGCAATCTTCTTCACTTTTCAAAAGCACATTGTCATTCGACCTTTTGTATGAATAATTTGAAATTGGTAAGTGATTTAATAAGCAAAAAATATAGTATGATAATGGCTATAAAAAGTAAAACAGACTTGATGGTTAAAGTGTCACAGAGAATCATATATAAGTGGCGTGGGCGGGGGTTGCCGCTCTCATCCGCGCGAGTGCGGAACCCATGCCAAGCAATTTTCCTCTTGCAATTTGATAAAACAAATTTTGTATTTGAAAGTGGTTAACTTTATTAGGCCCATGATCGACGGTATAAAAACCATAAAATATAGTTTCAGGCATGTAAGGTTTTATTTGAACTAATCTAAAATTTAAGGTGTTCAGGAGTTCGTAGCGGAACCATTGGGGTATTTATTTTCAAGACATTTCTATTAGTGATTTCCTCGCTACTTTTAATCGGTATCGTGGCCGTAAAAAACCGTATTTTCGTAAACCGTCTCGCCGATACCGATCCGATACACGTATCTTTTTTGAAATGACCACGCGTAAGGAATTTTCCCTATCATAATACACACTATACATGTTAGAAGTCCTCTTGCTGTACTGCTATCAGACAGATATTCTCATGAACAAAGCATATACATTAAGTTTATTCTTTAATAACCACCATATGCCGTGCCTAAGAAAAATGAGTTTTAGAACACTAAAGTGAGAGGTTTCTAGTGAACTTAATGTTATACTGTGTTTTTGAACGCAGAATGTTTATAGTAATCTGTGCTTGAATGCCACGGCGTACGCGGTCATCAAATCGATCGGTAGAAGGGGAGATTTTCCGATCACCGATACCGATCCCGATTAATATCGGTACCGATACCGATCCGACTAATATCGGTACCGATACCCATATACGATCGATCGGTACATCCCTATTTCCCTATGGGTCTAAAGGATCCGGGAGAATTCGCATTTAGGGAACGTTATTTTCCCATTTGAAGGGCAAGCGATAAATTCGGCATTTCCCTGAAAAATTCCAGAACTCCGCGCATTTATGGCACCCAAATTTAATGTCCAAAATTATTTTAAGAAAATTATAAACCTAGAATTGACTGACATTTAAAATAAATTTAAATGATTTTTTAATTGCTGAAACATTGTCCGTTTCAATGGGTAAGTGAAATAGAACATTTAGCGACATAATCATGCCTCACAAAGGAGTCGTCATTTCTTTCTCAATCTCAACCAATGGGCCGGTTGCTACTAAATCATGTGTATGGTTTCTTTACCGAGCGTAGCGCGGAAAATTTTGGAAATTTAGGGATTTGAAAGCACAGGTTTTTG
The DNA here is from genome assembly GCA_023653785.1 of Ophioderma brevispina. NCBI lineage: Eukaryota > Metazoa > Echinodermata > Ophiuroidea > Amphilepidida > Ophiodermatidae > Ophioderma > Ophioderma brevispina. Next base: position 13,676 of record JAMKCH010053374.1, read on the forward strand.
AGCAATACAGACTAAGTTCCGAACACTTTTAATTTTTTTTATGCTGAAATGAATAATGCACCCATAAAAGCGTAAGTCCTCATTTAGAAATATAACCCCTTTTTTCTTGATTTTTGGTTGGGTGATTTTTAGACCCTTTTCACGTTACGTACGTAACGTGTGTCTGATCCTGAAAAAAATACCCTTTTCCCTTGGATTCTTGTACACGGATGATACCCCCACTATCTATGAAGACTGATCCCCCGGGGATCAATTAGATAAAAATCAAGGAAAATTTTTTTTTGATACATTTTCCCGAAAAATCAAACATTTTTACTGTTTACTGAATGCAACATTGTTTATTTTCCTATTACGAATGACGTCACCATGCTAAAATTTAGGCAATCCTGCCTTCCTCACCGCTGATGACACTGCTTTGATAGCCTGGTACTGTGTGATGAAGTTGTTGGCAATCTCGCCTGTTGTGCCCGGTATCTTTCTCTGCTCCTCCAGAACAAACCGGGTCACAGTTAAAAATCGGTTTGCAGAGGACCTCCACTCATCTTGCTAGCAATGGCTCAACTTCCAAACCGGAATTTAATAAAAAACAGAGGGTTTAAATCCCCAAATTTACTGCAACCTTCAGCAAAAAGTACATACAGATCTACGATGTAGATAGATTGACCTTTGACACTTTTGGTGAAATTGAGCTTTAAGACATAGAAACACTTTACTTCTCTGCACAAATAACGAACGTACTGAAATAGGATATTTTGACAGATTGAACGAATCATAATAAATTTAACTCAATTATTCTTTATCTTAAAAAGAAACATTTATAAGGAATCCTTTTAAATTAGATTATTGGCAACAATCTTTAGACAAGTTTATTTTAGGCAATTTTAAACAATTACCGCAACACTCTGAATTCCGCACGTACACACACCTCCTAATATTACAACACCAATCACAAATTGGTAATTAAGAACAACGCCCACTTCCCAAATCAGCTGATTACAGCTGTCAAAACAAACCACCATGGCCACAGGGAAAAAGTTGGCTGCTTTGAGGAGATATTACCTGTATATACAACGCGATTTGTTCTTTTTATTCCCGAAAAAATACAAAACTTTGTTATCAACTGATGAGTTGGAGTTTTTCAAGTGAAGTATGAATAACAGATAAATAACTCGATCAGTTTATCATTGGAAAAACCCTTGTTTTTTCGAAGTTTTCAACTAATACCCAAGTTTTTTCAAGTGAACAACTCTCAGTCTATCGAGTTGAAACCTGGTGTTAAAACGTAGTTTGCAATGGAAAACAGAGTTTTTCAACATGGGGGTAAAAAAAAATGTTTTCCAGTTTTCAAAAACACCATGATTATCATCAGTATGCAATCAGTTTAAATCTTGAAAAACAAAAACAAACATATTTCTTTATGAAATACGTGTTTTTAAAATTTAGGTTATCAGTCAATAATCATTTCTCTAAAAAACTAAGCTTATGATTAGATAAACGAGTATATCAGTTATTAAGTCTTCTAACTGCAAAAGAGTGAATTTCCACCTGTTCAAGGAGTTAAATGAAGGACAACCGTTTTTGGTGAAAGCACTCTGAAGAGTGGAAAAATTATTACTTTTTTTAAAATAACACAATATTATACTCTTTATGGGTGAACATATTTCACTTTCATCTCATTAGAAGTTAATTGAGCATCTTCCAAACGTTCTGTCTTCACTCTTTCTTTCACTCTTTCCCCCACTTTTCCTTCCACTTTGTTTAGAGGGTAAGCTTCCGTAAAAAAACTTAGTTTCTCGAATTTGAGGCCAATATCGAAAAACTTACCTATTAATCAAGGGGAGGGGGGGGGGGCACTGTGTATTTCAGGTGGATATCATGCTTGTTTAAGGCTTTCCCAAAACGTACAGTGAGCGCGTATTTCCCTTGACAAGAAAGACCCAAGCAAAGTATTTTGGTTGATTTTGCTACCCTAAACAACAAGTATTTTTGTTTTATTCTTACCATAAGCAAGAAGTTTGTGTACTTTCTGTGGGTTCATCTCTACACGCGGGTACGGCTAGTAGCGATATTCCTTCAAATTTCCATCATTTTTGGCTGAAAAAGTGGCAATAACTAGCGGCGCTGTGTTTCTGGCTAATTTTTTTTTTTTTTTTACGGCGTTGGCAAAAAAATCGAGTTTTTTAAGACCATACACATTTTGCAAGAACTGCCAAATATAAGGAAAAAGAGACAAAAAAAAAATATTGTATATTTAGGTTGTAGACCTCAGAGTTCAGACTGATGATACATGTACATGTATATCTTTGGTGGCAGTTTAGATGATGAATCAGAATATACTCAAGGGGTACAGTACAACGGAAACAACATTGTTTAGGTTTTGATCATTTCAAACAAAAGT
>JAMKCH010053375.1:0-11098 GCA_023653785.1 Ophioderma brevispina
GGGAGGTTCTGCATCTGCCTAAAGACAATGCAATTTGTTACATCAACATCGGAGAAGGTAAGCAAGCATTCCTTACGAGTCATTAGAACACCACTGTTCTTACATTTTGGCAGAGAAAACCAAACAGAACCCTAACACATTCATCGTCTTTCCAACAAAATAGAATATCAATTTGGAGTGTAAAGTGATGCCCATCATTGAGAGGAGAGTTTGGCAGTAGTTACAGGGTAACTATTCCAAAAGACCACTTATCTGAAGGTTCCCCATTCTGAAAATAATCAAGGCCTTCTATTTGGAGGTCTGCCAGTTTAAAGTATTGAACAAGGTTTACTATTCCAAAAATTAAACAAGGACTGCTATTCCAAAAATTACACAAAATTTGTTATTCCAAAATCAGACAAGGTCTGCTATTCCAAAAATGACACAAAATCTGCTATTCCAAAAATTAAACAAGCCATTATTCTGAAAATGAAGTAATGGTTGTCCAAAAGTAACAGAAAGTCTGCTATTTTGAAGGTAAATGTTGGCTATTTAGAAGTGAAATAATTTTTGCTAACCTGGAAACAAAATAAGGTGAACTAAACCTTAACTCTACTCCAAACACTAAACCTGAAACCCTAACCACAATTAATTGTTAATAGCAGACTCGTCTGCAGACTTTTTTAATATTTGGAATAGCGGACATTACCACATTTCACTTTTGTAGTGCTGACCCTTTTTCACTTTTCGAATAGAAAAGCTTTTTACTATTTTTGTTTGGAAAGAATTTAGTATTCTGCCACAGGCTACGAATTCGGCAACGTTAACGGAATAAACCGCATGTTAAAGGTGCCGAATTTTAAGTGGTGGCAGAATACTAAATTCATCCCTTTTGTTTTTCTAATCTTTTGATTCACAGAACAATTACAGAATAAAGGAGCTCAATCTAAGTCACAATGAGTTTGCTGAAAGTGGTGGTGAAATACTTGGTGCTGCTATAGGTAAGACCAATATTTAAAGGGGGTTGGCCCAATTCACCCCAAAACCCAATCTGTAAAGTTTCGCGATTTTATAAGCCCCGTAGAGTACTGTGGAAAATTAATATTGGTCGACCAAAATGGGTCTCATTTTTGCTCATAATTTCCAATGAAACATCGTTTAGCCCTAAGATTTCACAGGGTAAATGAGAAAAAATAGCAGCTTTCTTCAAATACCAAAATTTTGACCACTTCCGGTAAAATCTGGGCTTCTGGGGACGAGGCTATTAGCGATCGGACCATGGCCCTTTAAGGGCAATAAAAAAAAAAAAAAAAAAAACTATTCCAAAAATTAAACAAGCCATTATTCTGAAAATGAAGTAATGGTTGTCCAAAAGTAACAGAAAGTCTGCTATTTTGAAGGTAAATGTTGGCTATTTAGAAGTGAAATAATTTTTGCTAACCTGGAAACAAAATAAGGTGAACTAAACCTTTTACTCTACTCCAAACACTAAACCTGAAACCCTAACCACAATTAATTGTTAATAGCAGACTCGTCTGCAGACTTTTTTAATATTTGGAATAGCGGACATTACCACATTTCACTTTTGTAGTGCTGACCCTTTTTCACTTTTCGAATAGAAAAGCTTTTTACTATTTTTGTTTTTCTAATCTTTTGATTCACAGAACAATTACAGAATAAAGGAGCTCAATCTAAGTCACAATGAGTTTGCTGAAAGTGGTGGTGAAATACTTGGTGCTGCTATAGGTAAGTAAGACCAATATGTAAGGGTGGTTTGGCCCAATTCACCCAAACCCAATCTGTATAAAGTTTCGCGAATTTTATAACCCCGTAGAGTACGTGGAAAATTAATATTGGTCGACCAAAATGGGTCTCATTTTTGCTCATAATTTCAAAATGAAACATCGTTTAGCCCTAAGATTTCACAGGGTTAATGAGGAAAAAAATAGCAAGATGCTTCACATACCAAAATTTTGACCACTTACGTAAAATCTGGGCTTTCTGGGGGGGGGACGAGGCTATTAGCGATCGGACCATGCCCTTAAGGGCAATTTATACCCCTGTGATGTTTTCTTTGATCTTCTAATAGGGAGGAGAGGGGAGAGTGCTTTTGGCGTAGTTCCCCCCCCAAAAAAAAATAGGGTATACATTCACTTTTTAAGGGGACAATCTGCTACTCAAACTGCGAGATATGTAGAACACACATTTCTAAATGTCACATATTAGGCCTATTATAAATTCTTGACAGAATAGCACCACATTTACCCCGTAAACACTGATTTGAAAGACTTTCAGGTCCAAATATAGAAATTAAGGAATGAGCTGTCATGTTTTTTGTTCAAATATTTCCTGATATTTCCAAATTTATTATACCCCTGTGATGTTTTCTTTGATCTAATATGGGAGAGGAAGAGGTCTTTTTGGTATTCCCCCCCCCCAAAAAAAATAGGGTATTCACTTTTTAAGGGGACAATCTGCTACTCAAACTGCCAGATATGTAGAACACACATTTCTAAATGTCACATATTAGGCCTATTATAAATTCTTGACAGAATAACACCACATTTACCCCGTAAACACTCTGTGATTTGAAAGACTTTCAGGTCCAAATATAGAAATTAAGGGATGAGCTGTCATGTTTTTTGTTCAAATATTTCCTGAATGTTTAAATGTTTGTAATAGCAGTAAAGACAGATGTTTTATTTGCCACAGGCACTTTAACTCCTTGTAAATCTGGACATGTTAAACTGTAATTAAATTACCCTGTTTCAAGGATACACCGCAATCTTGCTGTTAAATGTAATGTTTCCTCTGAAACCAGCTGTATGAAGATTTCTTGTCTGAATATGAAATGGATCAGGTGTATGGCTGGTGCTTTCAAACCCAGAGGCATTTGGTGACAGAGGACATGCAAAGTCTTTGGGTGAGAGACTGCCAATTTGCCCTTTAGGGTTATCTGGGTGCCAATTTGTCAAAAAATGGGGCCTTTGGGTGAAATTTTTGCACAATTTTCTGAAAGGTATGGATCTTTGGGTGAAATTTAAAAAAAAATCCCAACTAAAAGGGGTCTTTGGGTGACAGTGGTAAAATTTACCAAAATATGGGGGTCTTTGGGTGACAACAAGGCTGAAAATGGGGTCTTAACAGCCTTACATACAAGTCACCTTCAAAATGGGAATTCCCCTCCTCCCCCCAGCCTGAACCCTTTCAGCCCTATTCTGTGTAGGTTGTAACACAATGTCAGTAAATTTTGAGATGACTTTCCAAATGACATGCAGTCATTTTGGAAGCAATTTCAAAAGCCACCATGACCTAAGACTAGGCTTGTTTGGACTGATTTGATTGAATATTTTCAATACTGATTCCAAATACATGTGCTGCAGCAGGCACATATGGCCTTGCAAAAGAGTCTGCACAAAATATTTTTATATTTTCTAGGCAACATTGACCTGGCATTTTGCATTTGGAAAAAATAAAGCAAATTCTATAGACTTATTTCTAGCAGATTATATGGGTTCCCATGCACCCTGTTAAAGCTAAATTCTAACATGAATTTTAGCATGATTATACCATCTTCTTCAAGAATTCTGATGTTACCAAAATAAAATATCGTCCCAAGGGGTCTGTTTGGCGGCCATCTTGGATTAAGAGGAATTTAACATACAAAGTGGTTAAATTTAGTTGAAAAGTCTCTCAAATGATTCATCTAATCATAAGGAATCCGAAAATATATGGTTTGGCATCTGCAATTTTCAGTTAGAGAGATATGGGTGTAAATGTGATAAAGGTCATTGAACTTTTGATTGGTCATCATACAGGAGGCCAAATTTTAAAAATGCTTCAATCTTGACAAAATTGGTGTCAAATTGTTGTTATGAACATGAGCAATCTGGAAATGTACAGTTTCCACGGTTTATGATCTTCCATTTTAGTTTATTTTTTTGGAAAGCGACAAATAGTCCATAATTCCTATACAAACAATACAAATATGACAAGAGGTAACTTCAAATTTTACCACCTAACTAAACATCCTAGGTAGTGCAAACTATACTTTTCTGGATTGCTCATGCTCATATCTACAAATTGACACCAAGTTTGTCAAGATTCATGCATTTTGAAAGTTTGGACCCCTGTACAATGGACCAATCAAAGGTTCAATGACCTTTATCACATTTTCACCCATATCTCTGTAACTGAGCATCACAAATATATTTTCTGATTCCTTATGAAGAGAATCTTTTGAGGTACTTTTCAACTAAATCGAACCACTTTATAATGACTGATCACGTTAGATCCAAGATGGCCACCAAATAGGCCCCGTGGGACAATATTTGATTTTTGTAACAAAAGAATTCTTTAAGGAGATACTAAAATTCATGTTAGAATTTAGTTTTAAGAGTGTGCATAGGAACCCATGTAATCTGCTACACCATCCTTTACTAAGACTACCCCTGCATATTTTGAATCTTTTGGGTGGATCACTGATAGTGCCTTTAATATTTTATGCTAATAGAATTTTGACAATCCATTTGTGATTATTATCAATTTCTTGCTACAGCTGCTACAGAATCATTAGTGTATTAAATTTAAGTTCGGAATCATCTCAGCAGAAAAGGTGCAATAGCTGTGTGTTAGGGAATGGCTGTAAGTACGTGTCAGAAATATTACATTACAAATTTATGTTATAAAAAGATAATTGTTGAACACAGCATCTACAACCATGGAATGGAATAAACAGTCCAATTCCTGTTCACGAACTGCATGCAAAACCGTAAACACACACACACACACATTTTTGTATGACCTATACTTTCATGGCTTCAAGGAACCACATTCTAAGTCGTAAAGCCAAACACCGAAAAATCTCATTGTTATACTCTACTCTCAGAGGAAACCCTTTTTTATACTGTTGGGGACCTTTGTTTGAAAGAATCTTTGTTTTCCACATTCTAATTCGTAAAGCCCAACACCGAAAAATCTCATTGGTTATACTAATTACTGTTCAGAGGACCTTTGTTATACTTTGGGGACCTTATGGTTTTGAAAGACTTTCTTTGTGTTCCAATTCAAGTCGTAAGCCAACACCGAATAAATCTCATTGTTCAAAACTAGTACTTCCAAAGGACCTTTGTTATACTTTGGACCTTTGTTTGAAAGCATTTCTTTTGGTGTTAGGTCCTGCTGAAAGTATATATCATAAGTACAACACCACAATTGCAACAGAATATTATGTGCTTTGCGAGGACAGGTTTTTTTGACACCATACGGGAAAAACTTTCTATTGAGTAAAATTTTAGACCTTGGGTGTATTTGGGGGGTTGTTTTTAACTGTGTTTTTTTTTTTTTTTTTTTTTTTTTTTTTTTTTTTTTTTTTTTTAACTGTGTTAAAATGAATCACTTTTTGTTTAAAATGCTTAAAATGAACCACTTTTTTGCTGACTTTGAAGTATGGTCAAACACAACTGCCATGACTTTGCTTGATTTTGTTTTACACAATGGCAAAATTTTGTATAGATTTCTTGGAACCAAAATTAAATCAGTTGATGCAGGGTGGTGCCAGGGGGAAGGCGAGGTGCCCCCCCCCCCCCCGAGTTTCAAAATCCCGGAAAACAGGTTTAAGCAATAAAATGTTAAAAATTAGGTTTTTTTCTAATGAGGAATCATGTAATGGTTTTCGTCCCTCCTATGATTTTCGCCTCTCCTATGATAAAATTATGATAATTGTTGTGGATGGTTTTTTTGTGCTTGTAATGTTTCCTTTGAAAACGGAATATTACATTTCAGAACAACAGTGTCATTTTGGAAAAATTGAGCCACAAACTGCAGGTTTTGATGTGCATAGCTGGTGAAAATGGGGGGGGGGGCTCCAAAATCTCTGGTTCTATGCCCCCCTTAACTTTTGAACCAGATCCTATCCAATATTGAACCAGTACGCCACATGGTACCCTTAAATGGTGGCAAAATAGTTATTATCCGCCTCATGCACTATAATCTACATTTATTCAGTGGGCGGGGTTTATCATGTTAACAAGACAATTTTGACTGGATTTAGGTCCAAAGCTTCCGCCATCCATTTACTGGTATAGAATGATAGTGCGTGTCAGGCAATTACCGGTGCAGTCGAAGTATTTGACACGCGTAAACGGCGTGTTTATGCTGCGTCGTGCATTTCGTGTTGGTAGAACAATGCAGTTTACTCAGCGTGACGATCACCGCGCGATGACTTTGGTTCCTTGGGTTTGAAACCTTTGTTTTCAATAGGGGTGCATTATTTTAAATGAATAAAAAAGAAGGATGTTAGAATATTTTTGACAAATAATTATGTCGACACAAATCAAAAATTACACAATTCTAAATAAGATGAGAATAAATGGATTTGTTGTTTTGGCCATCTTAGATTGTGTCATAATGGATGGGCATCCAATTTTTATCGTGGTGTATACCTGCCTGCAATATTGGATGCCCATCATTATGACAAACCATCTTAAGATGGCCAACACAACAAATCTCATCTTTTATCTCGACACAAAATGATGATACCCCCCCCGCCCATTTCTGATTGGTAAGCTGTAGCCAGGTAGGGGGAAATCAAGGGATTAAAGATGTCAAAATTCCAAATATTTTAATCAATTTGGAAAAGCACACCATATTGTTCATTGAATTAAAAAGTTTTGCAAAAAGGTATATGTGTGTACTACCCACAGTTTACTGTTTCATTAACGATACCGATAAAACTGCAAAAAAAAAGTGAAAAATGTCATTTTGGTTTGGACATGGACAAAAATTAAAGTGCTCTGATTTTGGACCAGATTTGAAACATATTTCTAGATATTAGGCCTCTTTAGGTGATAATTTCCTGAAGGAAGGCTTATTTGTTTAAATAATTGTTAATTTTTTTTCAAATGTTATGATTAAAATTTATTGTGGTGTATATTTTAATTAAAGGGTTTTGATGATTTTTAATAACCTTAATGACACGATATAACACAATTGTGTTGAGCTGTCGTGTTAAACTTTAATACTCACTCACTCACGCATTGCTCCTGATTTTGGAAGAAATGATGCAGTCATTTCCTGGCTAAAATGAAAATAAGTGAAGAGTTTGACTATCTGGGATCTAGTTACCATGAATGTGGCAAAACCAGGTCCGGGGTCATATATCGACTGCTATGACCGTTGCTGCCCTCTGCTTTGTTAACAAACATTTAAGATACGCACTAGTCAAAAAACATTTCCAGTCACTAACTTTTATACCAAATTGAGCAACTGCAAATTTTGCCTTCTGTACAACAAAATATACCTATTTTTGCTGTGTTTACCAAGTAACCTCCAAGGCTTCTTAGCTACAGATATGAACAAACTATACTTTTTTAATCCTTATTTTCAGCATATAATGTGGTATACTTTTGCAACATGATGAAGCAATTTAGAAAAGTTCCCCCTGTGTAACCTTGGTTTCCCCCTTACCTGGCTTTAGCTAACCATTCCAGAAATGCTGATGCATGTTTTGCGTATGCCATGGTTCTGAAGCTGCATATAAGTGTTGGTTTGCCACCTTTCCAGCTGAACCAAAATTGCTTGGACCCGTGGGTTTTACATGTACCATTGCAACCGTGGCTTTGATGATACCCTCAGAATACACACTAAACAGCAAAACCCTGAAATCACCAATTTGTGGATCCTCATTTTCAGTATTTAAAGGGGCAATTTTGTGATCCACAACCTCGCCCCCGGACTTACCTCAAAAAAGTTGAGATTTTTATATATCCCAACGTTGCCTTAGTAAATCCTGTGTGTGTGTAATCTTACGTGCATTTTCGGTCGCATCTGTAAGAAATTCGCAATTTTGTATTTCTCTGACTCCTAAATGGTACAAATTCCGCACATGGCCTATGGGACTGTGGGAACAATTATTTGCTCATACACCAAAACTGCAAGATCGGATCAACTCAAATTTCCGTGAATAAGCCTTTCTCAAAGGATATCTAGTGAATGAAACAGAAGGTGCGGGAAATCACAAAATGCACCTTTAATCATGATTGTTCTTCCCTCTGTATTTTGACATAACAGGAAAACCTATCAATCACACACCTTGACCTCTCATGGAATGCTTTGAATGCGGGGGGGCACTAGCAATGGCTGAAACACTCAAATTCAATAGCACACTTCATCATCAACTAACCTGAGTAACAATAGAATAACAAATGAGTGCGTTGGGTGATGTCCAACGGTTTTGGAAGTCAATGACTCCCATCACAATTTTGGCAGGTAAGTTGCCTGAAGGTTTTTAGAAAATTGTGAATCCCGGTAATTGTTGTGCATGTTCTTTGTAAGTAAATAGAGACTTGATCATGGGCAATGGCAAATTTACATTTGTTTGAATCTAGGGTAAAAAAATGGGAGTCCTCCAAGTCTCACTCATTGGGTGATGTTAAATAGACTAGTCACATATGTGAAGACCATTAAGTATATTGCCATTGGGAAACCATTTTTGGTGAAGATTGTATATTGTGCAAGTACATGCAAGCTGTAACATCAAATTAGAAAGATGAGATTTACCCGACCCAATTTCCCAAAAGGGGCAAAGATCCACTTTTGGCCAATTTTGTTTTGATAAAAAGATCCAACAAGTTAGAGAATTTGACAATAAATCCAACTGTTTTGATGAGATATATTTCAAAAATCCCAAAAAGGATGGGGGAGATAGATCAATGTTAAAAGCTGTTTTTTTAAAAGCCCCCCCCTTTTAACAAATAAATTCGCAAAAATAGCCCTGTTTGAACATTAGAGGCTGACATAGATTTGAAATAGCTGAAGACGAAGTTTTTGAGATGAATCAGCTTTTCCATGTTGATGCAGATAAACTGTTATGTATAGTTATGAACAGTACCAATTTTGCAATGACTACTTACTTTTAATATCACATTGTCAACTGAAAGATTTTTTAATCTTTTTTCAGGTTCGTACACAATCCCATTCTGCCTGCAGGTGCTATGGGCCCTATTAGTGGCTCTTACAAACAACTCCAATAGTGCATTAGAAGAACTAGATCTCAGTGTACGTTTGACATAAAGCAACTTTCTCTCTGGTATCATGGGAGGGCGGCCAAGAAATCCCAATTTCGGACGTCGCCATTGGTTTAACACTAAAAGAGAACTCTTGACGAAAACTTCTGAATTTTTTATATGTTGTCAAGGAATAAATTCTGTTCAAAACCCGTTGATTTAAAGAATCACCTCCCATGTAAGGTTTATTTCTTATTTACAAGACGGCCCTCAGGCGTCTTGTTCTGTTTTTGATGCGTTCTTTCTTCTCTTCTCTTCTTTCTTCTTCTGGGCAACATTTCAACTGCTAATGTTTGCATGGTTTGACGTATTCTGACCAACTTGCACCAATGAACCTGGGTTCATCCCATTCATTGACATATGACTTGTTGTGTTTGACCCCTGTCGGTCATCTAGGGTCAAACTGTGATTTTCTTTAAACTGTATCTCCGCCTCAGTTTACATTGCATGGTAACGACTCAGTATATGAAGCAGCTTATGATCCTTCATAAAAGTTATGGGTCGAGAGGTCAATCGGGGCTCATTAAGGGGCAACTTCCCGTCATACCTGTGAAAAATCCTTCAAAAATGCTATCTCCATAATTCAAACATTGCATTGTCACACGTGACTCATACATACGTAGCAACTTTAAGAAGACCCTTCACAAACGCTGTGCCTTCGGAATGGGGGTCAAAGGTCATTAAGGGGGAACTTCCCAGTCAAAAACCAAAATATCACAATTTTTATCTCAAATGTCAAACATAGTAGAGGACATAACCCTTCAGATATGCATTAGCGCTAACTGTGGTATGCAAGGTATTTTTATTTTAGGGGGTCAAAGTCATTTAAGGTCATTTCTGGTTTTAGGCTAAATACCTTCAAGAATTTTTATCTCCAGAACTAAGCATAATGATTTTTTTTTTATTTAAAACGTAACAATGCATTTTTGCAGTGGCTTGAGGTTTTTTTTCATATTGGGGTCAAATGATGTCATTCAGGTGGTCAAATGGTCATTTTGCCAAAAAAATGCTAAAAACAAGACCAAATGGCTATATCTCAGCCTATAGAGACAGATACAGCCCGTTCTTGCTGCAGTGATGTAACATTAATGATAGGGAGAGGTCTATGATAATCTCGACCACCCCAATGTTCAAATTCAAGGTCAAAGTTCAAAGCTAAAACAGCTCTTATTGAGCTGAACTTGTCAGGAATAATCCCTGTGGCATCATAAATACAGAACAGTAACAGTTGACCCTATTCCGTGACCCTAGGGGTCACATTATTAGGTGAAAGGGCACTCCTCTGACATGCTTTGATGATAATATTGATCTTGTAAAAGTTGTTAACACGTAAAAATACATTTAATGACCTCTGTGACAATGGTGAGTTACGGAGTCAAAGGTCAAGTCACCTCAGGGGGTCATTAAGGGGATCACCATCCATTCCTACGGGCCGTCTTGTAAATTAGAATCTGTTCCCATGTCTAGTTTTTTTTTGTATAATAACAAGCGACTAGGTCGTATGTGGGTCATGGGAACACCCATGATCGACCCACATCAAGCACCCAAATGGGTTTGTGGTTTGCCATCTCAGTATTGCTGTATTTTCTTTGACATTTTTGGTGAGTTGCTATAATGAACAAGGCTTGGCCGCCACTGCCTGACTGGTATGTTACTTTTATATCCATCCCTGTACTCACTATGTGTAGGTCTAAGCAGGTTCAGTTTCCACATTGCAATCTCATGAGTACATGCTCATTACGTGACAATTTTACTTTTATTGATTCAGGAGGTTGCTTATCAACAACGAACTGTGTCACAGTCCTTGAAGAATCAAGATGAGACCCAACTTCAAGATGTTGTACAAAGGTGCTGTGGGCACATTTGCAAAGGCCTCCTCAAGAAGATGTTGATCCAGTCATGGGTACTTCACTGACTACATTGATCTAACATCTTCGACGAGTGCGGGGATCTCTTCAAGGCCTACGATAAGGACAAGAGTAAATGAACGGGTCCGCCTGATGAGTCATGTGGGAATACAGTAACATAATGAAGGAAGACAGGTGTTAATCAAA
>JAMKCH010053376.1:0-10051 GCA_023653785.1 Ophioderma brevispina
CGAATTCCTGTATACAATAAATGATCTCTTAAGATACGGCGGATCACGCCCTCATCCTATTTGGCTGCCATCATTTTCTTTATTGCAGTGTGGAGATAATTTGTATTTCAAAATGGCTGGCATTATGACACCGTAAAAGTCATTTTTGGTATATTTTTTAAATTAAGTTATTCAATGGGCATTTATGTAGACCTGAATGCTAGGGTCATTTAGCTTCCACGACGTCATAGATATCAATGACTCGTTGATATCGTACTTTTTTTTCGTCCGTACAGCTAGTGCCGGGTAGAATTTTTTATAGTCCGCCGGACGCATAGTCCACCTACAACGGTAAAGAATAGGGCACTTGACTCAGTGACTCTTCGCGCATTATTAATTGTCGTCTATGACCATGTATATCTCCTTTTACAGCGGTGTAAAAAGTCTCTGCAGGGCTGCAGCCAACAACCAATAACGCGTGAAACTATGTGACCTGAAGATGGGCTAATTCTTCACCGTTGTAGGCGGAGTATGAGTCCAGATAACTATATCTCCTGCCACATGTTAAAAAACGCCAGTGCTTTCAATCACGCTCTGGCACTGAATCGTAGTGATGTCCCTGCTCGAGAAATGTAATAGTATCCTTGTTCATAATCGTACATTGTATTGGAACGTCCGATTGGAGATGAATTCTACTTACAACATTACTAAACATCCGATTAACCTTTGTTAAAGGAGATAACAAAAACACTGTTTCCTATGTACATAGAACACCCCATGATTACACCACTGTGAACTGTAGCACAGTCCCTATTTTTGTATGATCCATTTAAAAATGCCTGCAGGTTAGTCCATGAGTGTCCAGGATAGTCCACTTTCTGTGAATTCATGGTTTTTAGCAACAGTGGTAGAAATAAGTTTCTATTACTGTGCGTCCAACATCAACTTTTATGAGGCACTGTTAAAATGACCATAACAAGCATCTTTTAACTGCAGCTGGACTCATAGTAGTTAAAATGACATTTTTGTACGTTATTTACATATTAAAACGATGTTTTCCACGGTCATTTTTAACATGTTGGCATTGGGTTAGGTCCACCCTTTCTGCATTCTTGCATTCATCAACTCATGAAGCAATCCACACAGTTTTCTGTACAGAATGGGGTCCCTTCTTTCACCTTTGCACAAATTATTTTGCACACTCAAAGCTTGAGCGCAATCACCCTTCACACCAATAATTACTGGCATCTGGAGAAGGAGCAGAGATGTCATCACTGGGCTTGAATTTGCTATTTCACCAACTCCTACCCTGGTAATTGGGCGTGTAACTCTGGATTTGGTTCACTCTCATTGTACCAAAACATTGAGAGGTAGTGGGCCTCCATGATAGTTTCTAGTAAATGTTCAGCTCTAGTCGTAGGCCGACCGACCATCTGATTGTGCCTGTTTCTTGCGCCTTGTAAATCCACACATTTAGAAATTGAAGGTCTCTCGCATCCAAGAAGCACACAAAAGCTCATTCTTCCATAGTCTAATTGTACACATTGATGCCGCACAACTGTAAGAATTTATTCACCATACACAGACGTCCTTTCTACTATAGCCATTCTTGTGGCTACCTAAACCGTCTGGAAAGATACATGTTTTTCGGCAGGAAGTTATATCATAAGACCCATGCCCCCTATTTACAATGCTCTGGATGCTCGGAGGCCGCATGTTCTTCCCTGTTCCATGCACTAACCATGGCATATGGTCACTGGAGATTTGCTGGCAGGGAAAGCTGATGTTTTGGAAGGGCTTAAAAGAATTTGGCTCGATGATGACAAGGGTATTTGCCCTTTCACAGCTCGGGGTGGCAGAAACGACCATCTGAAGCAATCCTATTACCCTGCCATCAAAAGCATTTGTATGTCAGGTTGGTATTTATCTCATATGGAATTAACAAATGTACCTATGTACAATGGTATCTGTTTGGATGCTGACGAGACCTTCTATTCTTGATGTGAGGATTTTGTACAAAACAGTTGTATCAAATCCCGAGTTACGGCGACACAATTACTACAGATGGGACTTAGTGGATAACGAATCAAGCCCGTGAATTCATTTTGGTTAAGTGTGTTGTGCAAGTCTTGTATATGCCACAATTAGTGCAAATTTATATTGACTGAACTGTCCATAAGTTACTGGATGTTCCATCAGGCGATGAATTCAACAAAAATGTGACCCTAACTAATGTCCCCACCTTGCAGATGAGATTAGAACCTTTACATGTGGTAAACAAATAATAAACACGAAGTGATTGATGGTGTACTAACGTGAGCTTGTTCTTGATCAAGCATATTTGTGGAAATCATACCAATTAAACAACGACTCAGTGCAGTGTTTAAATATCTCATACCAACAGCGTCCCCACACCCAGGTCTAATACAATACTCATGGCCACCCTACCGGAAGATTTAAATACCTCATACAAAATTAGACTGCTTTACAGTTCTAACTAACTAAAACGTGGTGTAAGCATGGGTTGTTCTATGTACACAGTGTGACAGTGTTTTTATTATCGTGTTAGCCCTCGTCTTTACCAAGGGGGTGGCACCCCGTAAGCTTTACTCCGGATGCTTAAATGCCAATAGCTTTTGCAGAATGCTTCCAGCACATTCGTTTTCTTCATTCTTTTTGTAATCTTAGCATTTTTTTGTGAAAGTAGCACCTTCCCCTGTGGTTAGGGAATGCCGTCCAAAGTCAATGAGTGTGGTGGTGGGTGGTGGTGGGGGTTGCCACCCAGGATAATTTATGGTACACTTTTATGGTACAATATTCTGATTAGTATAGTTCTATAACTGTATATGTTCATGTAAAACTAGCCAATTGCCACCTTTAAGGCTGAAAACCGCATGAAAATCCAATATCCTACCTTTTAGTGCAAAATTTGAATTTTCGCCTATTTTTGGGGAATATGACAATTTTGCCGACTTGCATAGTTTATTACATCATTGTGATCATACAAATCTTGTTCCTACTTGGAATAATGGAAAGAAGAGACCAATAGCTCCCCACTTTCATCAAAATCATGGGGGTGGCAAAATCTTGGTAAGATAGGGGTAACAAAGTTTAAGTCCGATGTTTATACTGTTATATGTAAAATGTATTTGCTCTCATCGCCACACGACCCGAACAGAGCTACTAGCCTTGCCGGTCAGCAAAAATGCCCTTGGAATACTTTATTTTGCAAGAAATTAACACCACAAATGACTTTATAATGTCCATAATGGCTGCCATTTTGAAATACAATTAACAGATGGTTTGAAAGAATCACTTTTACTCTTACCAAATCAGAAACATCTTTATATACATCTTGACTAGTTAATGGAGACTGTTGTCACCATAATCAATTTGTATGAAACTTGCCACTAAAATTATTGATGAAAATGTACAATAAACCAGATGGTAATTGGTGTGGCGGCCATTTTGGGGAAAAACCAAATGTGCTGCCAGTCTTATTATTGTTCCTCTCTAATCTAGTTTTATCTTTTCCAAGACTTGGGTAAGGTGTTTACATGAATTTTGGCCACCAAACTAGCTTCTACACATTTACACCTTGAAGTTAGGATTGAAATATACCAAATGCAACCATTTTGAAACCACGATTGGCCGCCATCTGCCAAATCCAAATCATCTTATTACACCTTGCTAGGTTACATGTAGACTGTGCAACCCAAAACTAAATTTGTATAAAACTCGCCACTGAAAATGTTTTTTACTGCTGAAATGTACAATAACGTGGTAATTGGCAGCCATTTTGAAAAACAATATGGCTGCCAGTATTAATGTCCTCTTCTAATCTGTCTTTACAGTTTTTTAACTTGTGGGTGTTTAACATCAAGTTTCGGCACCAAACTAGCGTCCTAGACATTCACAACTCGAGTTGATTTGAAAATATACCAAAATGGCAGCCATTTTGAAATCACGATTACCGCCATCTGCCTACCCCCCTTGAATTCTCCATCAAAATTTTTTGTGTCTCTGACCTCTACGTAAGTATCTAGTAGGTGTTCTGCTTTTAAATCTTTGAAATCCCACGGGGATTCCATAGTCCCCTTGACTAAAACTGCTAGCCTGGTTTTCAAACCCATAACCTCCAAACTACAAAGAATAGCACGCTTGTTACTTGAGCTTACAAGATGACTGAAGAAAGAAGCGATTGATCAACTTTATAAGGAGTTGACTAACTAATCAAATATATTTTGCCAACGCTTTTCAAACTGTATTTTCCCTTCTAACAAGTACGGTCACTACCTTCGATAAAGCCTACCTGAGATACAATATTATCTCATCATCTAAAACGAAGTCCCCTTCATTTGATAAGATATACCCAATAAAGAGCTAAATGGTACATGATACATGTTGGCCTTTTAATTAAATATTTTGTGCGCCAGACCTGGGGATTACTTTCTTCCTTCACTAAAATTAAACAATAGATTTTAACAGGAAAGCTTTGTCCCCACATGAAGGGGTGCACATTATTTTTATAAAAATGACATAAAATGCCCTCATTTTCGACTACATGACCAAATGAATATACATAACCTCAACATGCCAGCGAACAATGGGGCTATTGATACTCAATAATCGGCCGGAACACACTTCACATTCTTTTTTACAAATCTTCCATTGTTATTGTGCACGCAATGAACAGAGTTTTCGAATGATATGTCCTGGCTGCATTGGCGCGAGTTCTGTCTTTCTTTCCCCGTTTGCGATAAAAGAAATCCTTGAGATTCCTACTGTGTGTGTTCATTAACTTTGACCATATGATTAATAAATTTTTTTTCGAAAAGAAAATGTAAAGGGACAAAATTCATGAAAGAAAAGCCCAATGGCAAAGGGCTGGCCTAATTTGTGCATAACCTAAATCTCTCAAGTATTGTCTTTAACACCCTATTTCTATTCAATTTACCAAGAAAGCCAATAGTATTCAGCGACATACAGTTTTAAAAATTAGGAGCGAGTGAATATGTTGGCCCTTTCTTATGAACAGATACTATAGCTCCAATAACGGGGAGGTAATAACACCTATATGCTTGAAATCTTTTCCCAGTGTGGCAGTAACAATGTACCTGCATACCCTGATGAAAAAAGAATCAAGTGTTTTTAGGTTGATGTTGAATATCATAGCTCTATTGTTCGCTTAAGTTTACGTGTTACAGAGGGTCACTGAATTCGGAAGTAATTGAGTGAACTTTTTATATCATTTTTCTAAAATTGCCTCTTTTCATTTTGGAATACAGCTTTTCCTGTTTACATAAATTTTTAAATTTTAGTGAAGGAGTAAGTTATCCCCAATTGCTGTAGCACGGAAAGATATTTAAATCGCAAACGTATCATGGCCTATCTTTAGTCTCATCATACTAAAATGAGTCCTTCATCTTGATAGATGCAACCCATATAGTTATCTCACAAACTAAATGAGTCCTTCATTTTGATAAGATGCCACATTCGCAGGTACTTGACAAATGTAAACATTGCAAACTCTGCTGGAATTTGACAGCTGAAATCATGACTAAATTTGCCTCATATCGACTATGATCAAGCCGATTTGAAAAATTGAATTTTTATAAACAAAATATACATATTTTAAGACTTAATTTCTTGCAGGCTTTGGAAATAATTGGTCCTCTCTGTTTAATACTTAATCATTAAAAGTGCTATGCAATACCGCGCGATAAAAATCATATCCTCGTCCCACGACTGCTCTAGCGCTCACCAAAGTAACCCTTAAAAATTGATCTTTCAATGGTCCATATGCTCGTTGGCGTTCCTACGTGATAAATGATTTGTATGTAGCATTTCTATACTTGTAGAATCGGCGACAATGATGTTCTAACATCCCACTGCTGCTACTGCGCGCCAGATACAACGGATATTGGCTCATACGTAACATTTGGTTGTACGGTCGGCACGTTGCTTGTTGAACTAGTCCCGCTTTTTCGCCGAAAACTTTATGGCCAACCGGAACAACATGTTCGCACACTGTGCTTCTTCTCCAGTTAATCCTGCTGGTACTCTTAGGTACTTCGACGGGTATGTCCGAGGCTTCGTACTGCAGAGCCGCAGCATGCTTTCCCAAGTTGTCCAACTTTGCACCGCAATGTACCAGTTTATTCCTCTTATATCAGAAGCTGCTTGAATCTCAATATGCACAGGGTAAACACATATTCATGACAATATTATATTTTTTGCCGAGGATGTGAATTTTATTCTAGTTGACTCTTAGGGAACGACAGGACAGCTGAACCATAAGAGAAAAACATCACAACTTTATCATCTGAAGCGTTTTATAAGATTTATGTTATAAATTGCGAATGTTTTGTTGTCAAGCCCGTACTTGGCACGCATCCCCAAAGTAACTTTGCCATTCGTGTAGACAACTCCAACCTGGATATCAACCCTACATCAACCCTTACCTTAACTTATCCCTTATTCTAAATCCGGTCTTAACTAGGAATACCAGTTTGTGCATAGGCATTTCAGATAGAGTACATACCTCCAGACTGAAACGCTTACCTTTATAAAGAAAGTCAGAAGATCAGGAAATCTGGCTTTAAATCAATTCACATCATATGTTGTTTTTTTGCCCCTTTGGGCCCGTCTAGAACGACGTAAGATGGCAAAGTCTTTAACCTCTTCTACCGTTTTCTTGTCTCGAATGTAGAAGTACGGGCGGCTCGGTTTGTTACATTTTCAATAAAATCTTGTCTTTAAGCTTTGCATGACGCGGCTAGCACTGATAGGACATTCTAATAAACACTTGTGGCAGCACTCAATGTATCTTGATTTTCCTTTCCACCACTTTCGAGAATGGTTTGTTCATTCCGGAGTTGATCCTTGCGATGGTGTCCGAGCACTTCGTGGGTAACTTCACACATTGTTTTTCACCAGCCTTGGTAAATCTTGTTGCTGAATATCTTTCTCAGCGTTATCAATTTGTGTCAAAACTCATTTCCCAAGAGCTGTTATTTTGGCTGTCGTGTTGGGGTCATCATTATATAGCGAGTGTCAAATTTGGGGCGCATTGTTTCTCAACCTCGTAATTGCCATGTTAGCCATTCTTCTGGTCTAATGACAAAACGTGGACCAACTTTACACATGCTGTTAAGCGGCCACATGCTACTGTCCTGGTGAAAACGTTTCGTGCTTCGTTATAATGACCGTCATTAATGCAATCGTCCCCCTGCAAAATTTAGACGTTATTATTCGAAGTTCATTGGCATCGTCAGGTTGAAACTGTGCAAGCTTGTCAATGATGTACATTTCAGCCTCGTCATATTTGCTTAATGACAGAAGACTTTTCGCAAGACCACTTAATGCTTCTGTGTCCCCGAGTTGCCTTCAATTCGAAGACATTCCAAGTACTTGTCTCGAGCTTGAATATATTTCTTTTGCTTGCTGTATAACCAAGCTTGACATTTCAACCCTTTCAATTGCTCCGACGTTGATCATAACAGCATTTCATCGATGCAGCTTTGGAAATGCTTAATGGACTTCTGTCCATTTGGATTGTCCTCGTCTGAATACAAATAGAAGTCATGCTCTTCGGAAATGTTCCAGTGCATCTTTCTTTTGACCACGATGGAGTAGGAACTTCCCGTTTGATAATGAATCATAACTTCTGTATTGGGAAATGGTTTTCACACGTTACCAGTGCTCCCAAATCCGATGATGGCCCGTCTTTGATATCCAAATCGTTCGCTGGTGCGTGCCTCCTGTCGGAAGTGCAATGCTGTTCCCCTCATCGTTTGAACGCAAGACTTGAAATACTTGATTGGCTTTATGAGGTTAGTTTTCAGGGGGCGGTAGTATGAATTGCAATTGTCGTAAATCATATTGCTCCTGATTAATTTTCTCGAATACAGACCCCACTGGTGATAATTAGAAATTTTTTGCACCATGTGCTTCGCACTGCTGAAATAGCTCATTTGCCTCGTACAGGTATTTTCCTGGTCTTAGACTTTGCCCTGCAATGCGAAAACTGACGGATTCTTTTTGGCGACAACATTGTGGCTGCTTTGCAAGAATTAACTGCCTTCGTCTCTTTTTCTCCTTGAAGCAATAACATCGATATAAATGAGAGTGAGCCAACCATATTTAGGATCCAAGTGGTATTTATCTTGTTATATAACCGGATCCTCATTCAATAGAGGTGAAAACTTGAGTGGTCCCCGGCCTTGTAACCTGGCAATAGCGTCCTACGTCATCCCCCAGGCAAATAGCCAGTGGCTTATTCTCAGTTCAACAGTAGTATCTCTCTATCAGTTTCACTGCTTCGTCGTATTATTCAATGCCCAATCGCGAGAGCAAATGCTTTAACTGCTTTAAAACGTAGTCTCGGATCCTGCGGTTTGTCTTCACCAGTTTCCCGAAATTCCCTCCTCTAATGTACCACTCTGCGTAACCTTTTTTAAATCTCATAAAGGTAATTATGCCCTGTATACTTTACAACTGTCAGGAACCAATTTGTTCTGGTGAATCCTTTAGAGTTATTTTGTGAATTCATCTCCGCAATTTTTTTTTTTAATACTCTCTAAGCGGTGGCTTGGATCTTTCTTTTCGATTCGTGTACTCTACATGTGCAGATAACTCATGAACAAGTATGCTTCCACTGTCCTCTCACCCGGATTTTGTTCGAGCGCCTCAAGCAGCTGGTGCTTTAAGGTCTCAAAACGCTTTGTAGTGCCCTCATACAAATTCCAATTGAAATGCGAGGATGCATTTGTCATAAACTTGCAGTCAGTTTTGTCCATGGTCAAATCGTCTGTTTAAAAATCAGTACCTGTTGGAAGATGCAGATTAAGATAATACATTACAAAACAGTTGCAAACGGATATGGATCTGAGTTATGGGTTTGGAATCAAATATTTAGGACAGGCATTCGCCTGTCCCAACCGAAAATAACCATCCATAATATACTGATAAGCAGGGCCGTCGCCATGGAGTGTGTGGGGGATGGAATACTCCCCCAACGATCTTCACAAAGGAGAAGAGAAGAAAGAAAAAGAGAAGAAAGAGAAAAAGAGAAGAAGGGAGAGAGGAAGAGAAGAGTAAAAGAAAGAGAGAAAAGAAGGGGTAGAAAGAATTAAACAAAAAGAGAACGGTATCAGAACGCATAAGATTGAACTTCAGACTTCAGACAAATATTTAAAATGGCTTCCTCTCAAGCCGACTAGTTTTGTTCCAAAAAAATGTGCCAACAGTACTCGTGATCAAAATGAGTAAAATAAATTTAAGAAATCACGAGCGTGGCAGTGGCATGGGCAAACTGGAGGGGAGCCATGGACCATTCCCCCTTGTTTGGTTTACCAGTGTTCGGGGAATTTTCAGTCGGGGAGCTGAAGTGGTCAAGAGAAAAAATGGTAGGTATCGGTTCCCTTGCCCCCAGCACCATAAACTTAAGGTCTACTGGCTGTCGGTTGGGCTAAGTATGCATTCTTTCATTTTAATTAATTACTATACTTTACCCTTCAAAAATACCCTTCTAAACCGCTAAAATCCAAGAGCTTCCGGGGGCTCCGCCCCCTGGACCCCGGCAGGGGCTCTGCTCCTGCACCCCACCAGTTAAAGACATTGGCGCGCTGTCTGTGTAGCTCTCCTTCGGCAGTAATAATAATAATAGTAACTAGCGGGGAGCCCGCGCTGCGCGCGGGCCCCCGCTAGCTGAGTATACCCGCTAGATCAGTATACTGGAATGTTTTCAGAAGGCACTGTATTCGACCTAATTAGCAGTCCGGACATCTAAGTCAGTTATTAAGCATGGTCAAGTTACCGAATAATGATCCCTGGATGACCTTTGACCCCCAAATGATCCATCAAAAACATGCACACAAACCTCCTACGGCAAAACTCTACCACCATACCAAAACTCATACCCATGCGTCAAAGCACAGCCAAGTTACCCAATAATGACCCCTGGATGATCTTTGACCCCCAAATGATCCCTCAAAATCATGACCACTAAACTTGTACAGTGAAAGTCTACCACCATACCAAAACTCATATCCATACGTCAAAGCACAGC
>JAMKCH010053377.1:0-10073 GCA_023653785.1 Ophioderma brevispina
AGAAATGGTGGCCATTTTCCAAAATGGCATTCTTTTTCCAAAATGGCTGCCAATTCCCTTATTTGACCAATTTTATGGAATGAATATGCAATTTTTCTACCAAAGTATATCTTTGTCAAACAGCAATAACAAAAAAAACCGCGTAAATAGGCAGTCAATACAAATGTGTTTGATGTTACTAAGAGCAGACATTTATATACACAGCAATGCCAAAATACAACCTGTAAATAGGCAATCACTACAAGTGGCAGACATTTTAAAATAGAACCATTGCTTGTTGATCTTGGCTGTGTAGACTGAATAAACTCAAGACATATTTAAAATTGGCTTTTTGTTCGTTTTGTTTGATAACAAAAGATTGTGAACATTTCCAAAATGGGCCAGGCTCTTCCAAAGAGTATAATTGTTATTGGTATGGTCTAATGATAACGAGCATACACTTATTGCAAAAGTACAGGTATACCCGTGAAAGGACTGCCACCAATGACAACAATGGCAGGCAATTATTCTTTTACCAGTGTTTTACATAAATCCTATGCATTTAGTCCCTTGTTGGGGGGGTAAGATCTATCCATTATTATTAGTCATTATGTGCAATTTATGTTATATTGCCGGAAATATGTTGCTAATGCCAATTTTTGTTGAAAGCACCACTGATGTGCGATTATCCGCTGATTTCTGTACCGTACCAAAGAGTAATCAATTCTCACTAAGGAGTTACCAAAATCTGTGAACTTCAGGTGCCACAATACACTTTTGGTATAATCAATCAGGTTACCCAGTGTGCAAAGTCACAGTGGCCGGTCAATGTGGGACTCATTTTAAGATTGAAAAAACAGAGAATCTTCTAATTTTGGCGTAAAAGTCTACAGCAAACAAGATTATTAGTCAAAGCAGAATATCGGTAACTACCACCCACCCTAATAAAATGATTGTCCTTCATGTTCTTTCTGTTTTGCTGTATATAACAATATTTCATGAAGTTATTGATCATATAGTTAATATTAATAATAATAACAATCTGGATATCGTGCCTAATGCAGAGGCCTCTCGGCACCTCATATAGTGAACAAGTTCCCGGACTTGGGCTACTCTAGCCCAGATCGCTTCAGCAGTTCCAAGTTGAAACAATTCTCAAGCTAGCGGACATAGCAATCGGAAACAGACTGCCGAGATTTTCTAGCCAGAGTGTCTCGCCTCGAGGCCGTTCAATGAAACTGCAACACGATATCAGCTAATCTACCCACACATGTGTGACGACGGGAGGCCAGTAATTGCACAATCTTTACCCTAAAAGTCCCTGGTTGTGAGGCCATGAATTTGCTAGCACGGGTCCAGAAAAAGGGTTTTATCTTTTATCAAACAACAAATACAAAATTCAATTGATAAACTTCTATGTGAAAACAACTATGGATATACATCAATTGCCATCTATAGAATTAACTTATTTAAGTAGAAATTTCAAACATTACTATGACCATAGAAGCGAAAGACAAACCTGTTGTCTTCCATATAGAACATTGGGGATACATCCGAATCATCAGAGGTGGGGATCTGTGTGTATGTACCCCACAGCGACATTAAGTGAATCGATCTTCCTGGATTCAGATGCCTCAACCCTCCTAATCTGGTGAAACCAAAAACTATCCTAGACAGCGGAGTGGAGGAAGATAGAGAATAAGAAAAAGACAAAGAAAAAAAGTTCACAATATCAGTATTAAGAGTGTTAATTGGAAGCCAATGCAGTTGATAGATATGTATGTCTTGACAAAAGATTTTAAAGGGACAATACGAGCGCTGTATTTTGAACTCACTGGCCTGTGGTCACTCTCTTTCTGGGAGACCATAGGAAAGGAGTGCAGGATCCAACCTTGATGTAACAAAGGCCATGGACCAATCCAATAGTGCTTTTTTCAGGTTACTGTCAACACAACATTTCGAGTGGCCAGAATAAGTTGTTAACATTATTGTTCTTTCTTTAGTGATGAGTTAAGATGACACCAAGGTTCTGTGCTTAGCTTGCGGATGAAAAACCGAATGCCTGATGGATGGCTGAAAGTTACTAGTCGATCTGTAAAGATGAGGAGCAAAGCACAGCATGCTCTGTCGTTTGTAAAAATATCAGCTTGTGGATTAACATCAGGCTCTGCTGTTTGTTGTTTATTTTTTTAATATTAGCATTGATTGCGCTGGATCTAATTTATGGCTGCATAACAATCCCAATGGTGGAAGACAGCTGTCGTCGGCGAAACGAAGATTGCCACCCCGAGCAGTAATGTATCACGGTTATGTAGGGCAGAAAAAATAGATGAATGGTCATTAATCCAGTAACAGACCCGGTGGACTCCACAATTACCGTACAGTCGATGAAAGCAAATTTGAGCGATATGATTGAGTTCGTTCTATAAAGAACCAACTTAAATGTTTTCCAGTTTTTTCATTAAAGCCTAAGGCGGGTGTTAAGAAGATTTTTTTTTTTAGCTCATAGTGTCAACAGTGGCCCCACTGCAGTTCAATAACATTAAACACAGACTCTTTTTGGTTCAAGAACGTCAAGATGTCATTCTGCGCCTGTAACAATACAGTCTCCTCACGACATGCTGACTGAGTGGAAACATGGAGATCTTATCGGAACATGTAGATCCTTATCGCTGAAATAAGTCTAAAACTGATTTACTAATTTTTCAATCACCTTCCAAGAAATGGAAATAGGGGATCATTTGAGAGGATAGTGGTGTCTGAGTCGGATTTCTTCAGCTGCGGGATCACAAATGAAATGCATGCTTGAGAGCGGAGGAAATACATCCACGCAGGGAAAGTTGTTAACAGATCATCTAGACATAGTGTTTTAAGAGACAGGCAATAGTAGTAGCATGTAGACTGTTACGCAGCTACTTGATCTTGTGTTGAAAAAATTCTGCAAAACTATTAGCAAGATCTTTTGGGCCATCACGGGTACGTAGTGTAGGTTTCCTCTAGAAGTAAATTCCTGACTACAGTGGGAAAAGGTTCACGGTGGTTAAATGTAGTAATCTGGTTGCATGATACTATGTCTTGGCTTTAGCTCTTGTAAACTTGAGCCAGTCTGTGAACCTCTGCGCTCCAGCCATGGTGTTCCTTCTCTCAATCTCAAAGGAACCTCTGATACCAAGGAGCATGATTATGGAGAACTACAATTTGTCGAGTGGAGCATGTTCACAAGGGTTCTAGATAAGATGTTGTTAACATTAACAAGGAATTCCGATTACCATCTAAAGGTAAATTGCAGAAGTAACACATCTATATCAGAGCAGAAGAGTCTCTTTTGATGTTGCACATTTTCAAGTCTGCATACAGGTTGCACTGAAGAGCTGCTGTCAAGCATTTTTCATGTCTTATTGCAGCCCTCCTTGCACCACCAACTTGGAAGTTCGTGGCATATTTTCAAATTCGAAGGGTTGTCCTGAGATTTCCCAATACTCTTCATTTGTAGTCTATCCTCATTAATGGTCACCATTTGAGCCCAACAGTAACGGACTTGATACGATGGCACTTGATAGTCAGTGAGTGCGCTTATGGAGGAGAGCACATAATATAAATCAAGACCACAAAGCACTCTGATTTTATTTTTTGTACAGCAAGGACTAGTAGCTTCTGATAAAATGCCAATTCTGACATGTAGCTAAGACTGGTTTGAACACAATGTTGCCATCAAGGTGGATCAAGATGGATCACATTAAGTTTGAAAAAAACATCATTTAATGAAGTCTGCGACAACCATTGGTATGGTTTGCTTGTTGAGATTATGGGTATTACAAAAATCTTCATCAACCATACGTAAGGATGATGAAACATTATTCAACATACGTGAGGATGATGAACATTATCTCTACATGGTACACCAATGCATAATCAGTGGTTTAGCATTGTTGCATAGTGAAAAACCACTGTTATTCATAATATATATGCATGTCTTTTTACTAAAACCTATTCTTAGGCACACCTGTGTGAAGACTTTGTGGCTCTCTATCAAAGGTACAGCAGACTATATAAAAGAGTAATTAATGGCGGCCATCTTGGAAATGACCACCAATGTTTTCAGGTAACAATTTGGAAATGCTCAAATTACAAGACTTTTATTCACTTTATTTAGAAAAAAAAGATGCTATACATAGTTATTAATGCAAATATGTAAAAAATAGCTCTTATGGCGGCCATTTTTGAATTGGCCGTACTTACTGCCATGGGATAAACATGCAGTGGCCATTTGGTCGAAAGTCTTTTTTAAAACATCCAATGTGCATCAAAAGCCATGATTGAATGCCTAAAAGCACCATATTATCAAGGCAAATCTCGAAATCGAGAGGGAAAATAGCAAGTTAATGGGCAGCATTTTGAAAAATTGACCGCATTTTAATCAGAGGACAAATCTTCGATGCCCCTATAGCTAAAAAACCTTTCTTATGAACATTGCCTAGGATGTTGTGCCAAATTCATGCTTTTATCACCAAGTGCATAATTCCCCCAAAATTTGCACATATCTACTCTACTATAGGCCACCCATCCGGAGGCACCACCCTCGCTGACCCCCGCTGGACTCGATAAGCTGATAACTCCCTTAAAATTGAAATATAAATTCAGCTGAATACCTAACTGGTTCTTAGGATACATAAAAAATATTAACCCAAAATATTTGTGAAAAGTAACGCCACCCGCATTTTGTATACCCCAACACATGGCGCATGACCTGAAGCAAAATATTCAAATTTGAATGTTATTTCACAGAAATGATAACAGGAAATGATTACAATGTGACAAAGGTGATAAAAGCGATATTTTGTAAAGAGTGATTTTCAACGCTTCCAGTAGTGTTACAGGTAACCAGAGGTAAATCTGTCACATGACGAAGTGATGAGGCAGTGATCAGTCCTCCTCGTAAACTCTGAACAACCTCTGGGGGACAACCTACAGCTACATCAAAGGCATATCTCAAACGTTCCATCTATGAATCCCAACAAGGGATAATCCGCCTTTATATCTGCCTGAAAGGATAGATTTTGGGTGTCCAAACTTCTTACTCTATCGCTTTCTATACTCCTGTCATATCAATCCTAATCTCACGAGCCCTGTAATCGAAATAACTGAACGATATCAGCAATTAGTGAAAAAAGCAAATAACATTACGCGATGTTGGGCTTGTACTGCGTGTAGCCTGTCTGTAAGATCTGTTGTCTGGTAATTTTTAAGTCCGCAACCAAACCTGATACTGGCGGTTAGGGGCGTCGTGGCTTGCTACACTCATTGCAAACCATTGATCGTGGGTCATGTTGCGAGGATGGTCATGACCATCGACGTCCGTTCCGTTCATATTTATCTTCCCAATCTCGCATTCCAATCGTTCGCCCAGTTGAAGTGGGTCTATATTAATTGCGATGCACAATTGTCTCATTACCTATCCAGGAGTGCAATGGTTTTGGGGTGTATAATAATTATAATAGGCTGTTGGATAGTTTAGAGTGTATTGCGCATGGCTACAGAGCGCATCGCTCTGAGCCATGGCGCGTATGTTAAAGGGTATTATGTTTGATAGAGATTACTTTTGCAGGGAAGTTTTGGAGTTTTGTGTACAATTCAATCAACCAAATTAAATAATTAAAAGCACAGCTGAATTCATCACCTGAAATCTGGATGTAAACCAAGGTGAGGGTGTCACATTCGGAACCAATGTTATTGCATTTTGCAAGGTAAATGTTTCAAATTCATGCGGACATACATGCGACTATTACTGTTTCATGGCTATCACTAAGGAGCATTATTTGCATTGATTTGAATTTTGAACATGTTGAAAAAAATGGTAGACGTCTGAAAAGTACACACTATGACTTGAACTGCAGTGAAAATATATATATTTCCTATCCCTACCAAATGCCATTGAAAATATATATATTTATAATCTTTCCCTGAAGATGGGCCCAGCGCAGATTAGTGTTGAAAAAAAAAACCCCATGTGCACGCTTGGCCGGATTCGAACGGGTGACCTTCGTATTACATGACACGACGCTTAACCGGGACTGAGCTATCAAGCATGGGTTCGGTAGAAAGAGCGATAGATAGCATCTAAGGTGTTAGGTTCGAAAGGTTTGTCTTTACTGCGCCTTCAAATGCATTGAAAACTAGGTCTTTACTACAGTATTAGTCTCACATCTTGATCGATTCAACGCTGTGAACAACGGAGATACAGAATGCTTGTTGCTTTGACGTATTGTAGTTATAAACGGTAACGAGATGAATAGTTTGTTTTTGCACGGTAGGTACTAGGTCACGTGTAAGGTATCAGGTATCAGTTGGCTCTTCGGGGGCGACCGCTATATATATAAATCCGGACTATGTTAAATCAAAGGTCTGGACATGGCCCTCTGCCCAGAGTGCTATTATTTTTCCAAAAGGACACGGTTTATTAGGTCTCTAAACAGTTACAAAATTTACCTTTTCCCTAATGATTCAAAAACCGACGTACGATGACGATTATCAGTTGTTTTTTCCAATGTAGGGATTACGTACGTCATTTTTACCTGAATGGGTCCCCCGAAGCAAAATAATAAAACATCATGCCGGATCATCAAATCTTTCTTTATTGTTTCCAAATTGGCTGTTATTCCCATAAAAATTCCTTTTAAGATTTCAACATCGGTTGATGTATTAATAATTAATATTCAATTGTCCCCGCATGAATTTGAAAAAGATGGGTCAATAAGTATACAAACTGAAAACCAAAGTCAGCCGGCTAAATACCCTGACCGTGTGGACTGTAATGATCAGACGGATCCCCGTTTTAGTGAATAGCAGGCTTACAGCCACTTGCGCGGGGCTGCGGGGGTTATGCGTCTAGACACTGAAAAGATCGCGTTCGTGGCTAGGCTATTGTGGGTGATGACGCGTGGGTGACAATGGGAAACCCGGTCTATGTATTTTGCAGAATAAAATGCAGAGAAAATTACGCGAGTTAGTTGTCGCCACTCATGTACATTGAGTTCTATTCAGTTGTCTGCAGTGAATGCTGTGCTGGCTTGTATACGATCACAATTCTGATGTCCATTATTATAGTCCGAGGTGCTGTTCGAGTAAGATTTTCTTGGCGTTGACGTTGATTATTAACTACATACAAAATGGGTGATGGGGATGCAATAGGAGTGGTACAGGGGAACGGATGTTGTGTTTGTGTTGTTTAACTTGTTAGTCTTTGTCAAAAGTGCAGTTTTATATACTAGTCCGATAAGGGTGAGGCAAACTCAAGAGAGGGTTGTAAAACCATGGTAACCACTTTGGTCCCTATAGTGGAAGTACACAGTAGTTTATCTTCCATGGAAAAATGTCTGTAAACAAGATAACAACTTATAACTTTAAAAGCAGTTCATCATTACAGAATTTTGACAACAGATTTTGCGAACTTATAGCTTGAGTTAAATTGGAAAGTGGTTTCACTCTATATAATGATTTATGTGTTTAATGAATGAGCTGACTTGTACAAAGTGGGGATGGATGTAATCTGTCTTTTCATCTTGAACAGAAAAGCACCCATGAGGGTGGTCTTGTTGTCCCAGTGCAAATGGAACCTCATGGACCTTAAACTAGAACAGTAGTGCAATAGGCAATGCCAGGAGTTCAGTGGTGTGGGGTAGGGAAAAAAAAAAACTACAAGCTCAGAAAAGTTACCATAAATTTATAAGCCAAACACAAATATTAAAAAGCACTAATGTGGTTTGTGCAAACTCGTCCGTCTTTGAGGGAGTCACTAGCTTGCAAGCTAATCATGGTATAAAAATCAAGAGAATTGTAGGGTCCGACACTAAACGCACCTCTTTGTTATACACTTGTAGCTGAAGGAGGTCGGAAGTGACACGGACTATAGTTTATATTTCTGCTTCCGGGTAGCGTACTATCTCACTATAATGACCATCGCACGCTTGGTATCTGCATTTTTTATTCTGCAAATACAGAGGCACGATGGAAAACCCACTATGCTATCCAATTCAAAAGAACGAAACACATAAAGGTCCACAGGGTCACAGTGCACCAGATTTACGGACACACCAAAACCCCGGAACAACTGTACAATTATCGGTTAGTCGGTTATGCTCAATTGAACTTGAAATAATAGAGCGCCCTGCCAGCTTCATTCATTTCGATTAAAACATGGTAAAGTGATGGATTTTTAATTAAAATTGTAATCAATATATTAGTATTTAAATAACCACGATTTCCTGTATACAAATAAGTCATTGTTCTAAAAATAATGTCATTTTGGGATGCTTTCCTTTGCCTTTTTTCAGAGAATGGAGCGTTGTTTGAAAACAAACTGGCACTAAATTGCTTAAGTCCGCGCCTCTATTTTATTCCAAGCTCATTGGTTATGCTGGAGATTATCTGCTTTAAGATATGTGATACACCAGTGGTGGACGGTACATTACAGAAGACGAGAGAAAGTCAGGGTCCAGAAGTATTATAGTCCGCCGTCTACTCATAGTCGTCTGTGTTCTGTCAAAAAACCCGGTCAGGACCTAAGCGGACAAACTCATATTAGAGAATTACTTTTTCATGAGAAATAAGCTGGTAAACAGCACGACGTCACTTGCTGTTTCATGTGAAGTTGGTCCCAAACAGCGAAAAAACTCAAAAAGTCAACGATTACATCCCGAATTGCGTCGATTTTCAGTATTTCCCTCTCAAAAAGTAAATGAAAAACCACTTTCCTGTCATATCGTGTTACAGATATAGGAAGGCAAAATATGGCAGGGCAAAACGCAACAAAAAATAGGACTTATCACCAATAAAGTGTTGTATGTTTTCCGAATCGAGCCCAATTTGGCCAAAATTGTAAAAATAAGTGGAAAACTTGCCGGAAGTACTTCTTTCTGTCAAGCAATTTGCATGTGGGAGTCGCTCAGTGTATACAAGCTTCGAACGATTTAAGGCACTCCATACAATTTGGTTGACGGTCCTAATTTAAGCGGGGATTAACTCATGATAGGTAAGGGTATATTGCCACGGGACTTTTATAAACGGTCCCAAAAAATAGTTACCCGTCTGGGATGACCAGACTTTGTCATGCAAAAAACTCACTTTGATGGTTACGGCCATCATAGCCACCCTCAAAGTAATTTATTGTTGACAGGAAACGCAAGGAAACATTTTTCCATCGTATACAGTTCATCATTTGTGGAAAGGTAATGCCTTTTTTAACAACAAGCAATTTGTGGAAAACTGATGTTTTCAAAACCAGACAAAAAAGTTGCATTGTAACTTCTAAAGTGCAACCGGTTTGAACAGTTCATTACACTTTCAGTCGCTCAGTTTAGTTGAGCGCATGTTTCCAATGTTCCTTTAACATAACGCTTGCTTTTCCTCTTGTAGATGACCATCATTCAACTTCACATTTTTTCTGTCTCCTTGCATGTAGGCCATATTCATTGATCTATTCTGTCTGGAGACACAGTGCGTTTCTCGGTTGCCCTCTTCTTCCGTGTACACGCCCTCTAATTTTACGAGTTGAAAAAGAGGAACAGTGCGACGAGTCATTAGTTTTATAACATTATTGGGCTTAATTAATTGTTATTGCAAAATGATTATGCAAAAATGTTATTCCGTTTATTTTTAAATTACTAACCTGTAATCTTGCACCGGTATTTGCCATGTTAATGATGACAGTTCTGTGACTGTTGGACAGCGGGGTGGTGGTCTCCAGGAAGAGGCAACTATGTGACTCGCCAGCTCATTCGTCCTTGCAATTCTTTTACAAGGAACGCCTTCTTCCAGAGAAATGAGATGCATTCTCATTCGTTCTAGCTCAGTTTAACAACCCATTGCAAGAGAAAATCAAATCATTGCCATATGTGTCATGAAAATTTCTTGCATCATCAATCATCAATCAGTTCATTCCTCTAAAGCATTCATTTAAATTTAGCGTCTCTTTTCATGACCCACAACTGAATCAATTCATAAAGCTTATCTTTTCTTTTCATGACCATAACCTGTATCACTTCTTGCCTAATCAGGACGAAAAGCACTTATGTGAGATCGGGATTACAAGGTGAATA
>JAMKCH010053378.1:0-10333 GCA_023653785.1 Ophioderma brevispina
GTGTCGTTGGTGTGTGTGAGGATAGAAATTGATGACCGCGCGGACGTAGCATTATTAAATCGCAAAATGAACTTGCTTGTTGATGGCTCGAACCACAACCTTCCGTTTAGATCCTCGTATGCGCTAATCAATTGCGCCACCACGATGATGGGTCCATTCGAGTTTCCACACCACCGCGTTAGATGCGTATTGCCGTCCCATATTCACGAGGTGATCAGCCATTCTGATACACTAGCACTCCAAAATTTTATAAACATATGTGAGAATTGGAGCTACTTAATTGGAGCTGCTTAATTCACAAGAGGTTTAATCTTCACCAATCTTCCAACCGGCCAATCGACCAAAAGTCCAATTTCGAGATATCACCGATGAAGTTTTAGAGAATTATGAACTTAACATATGTACAATTTGAAAATTTTTAGGGAATTTTTTTTATAGTTACATTGTAGGCATTGAAGCGTTCTTCATATTGAGCACGCTTTCAATTCAGGTATCCTTTGTTTTCCTTGTCAAATTTAATTACAAAGTGATTGGTCTGTTTGGAAAAACTCAAAAGAGTCGAGCGATCGCCTCAGACGTGGTAATGCAAATGATTTTTACTTTTGCCTGTGGAGGCGCTACAAATTCTTATGCTTTTGTACGATTTTCATAGGCGTCATCATCTCTTAGAGGCAAATAATGTGCCAATGAAGATAGAAAGAGGACTGGTGAGGTTCTAAATTGTTTATTTGTATACAATTGATCTCCATATGTTTTTCGACCAGCTTTGCATAATTACTACACTGTAAAAAAAAATGTAATGTCCCTTTTACAGGAAAGCTCTAGCATCAATTCTGCAAACAAAAGACCGTAAATGTTACAGTATAATCTAAAAATTAATTGAATCAAGACTACATATATTTGTATAGATTTGTCATCTAAGTCTAAATTTATAATTTTGCATGTTGTTTAACACATGTCCTCTCCATAGCAATACATGATTGTGTTAAAAATCCAATGAAAATAAAGAATACAAGTAGCAGCACCTATATTAACATGATACGTTATTAATTTATGCTGCATATGAGGTTATGAAAGCACTCGGCTGTCTAGGTTTATGTGCAATTTTTGAAGGAAAAAAATAAGTACTTCTCTCTAATGCAAATTTTCCGAAAATGAAAAGGAGGGGTACCAGGCTCCATAATTGTAAACAGGGTAAAATGGATTTTTTACTCTAAAATGTGCATTAACAGTGACCAGCACAGCAAGCACCGACATATACTCTAGTTAAGGTAAAAATTGTCCTTTCAAATAGGTATGAGGATTGCTTAAAATGTCCTCTACAGAACAAATTAATGTCCTTTCCTCTGCGTCGATTCAATGGCGTTTGCATAACAACAAGATATATTGATGTTAAACTTTTAACTAGACAATGGAAATGACGTTTGTTTGATGATATAACTGCATAGTTCAAGAATGTAATGTGGAGGCACAGTGAGATGTCCACAATTCCCTGCAAATTTCAGCATTAATTGGAACAGCTATAATATTTTTAAAAGTTGTAAAATGACACATCAAAGACATAAAAAGTGTGCAGCAAAGTCCAGTGACCAGCACAGCCAAACAAAAGACAACCGAGGAAAAGAGGGAACCCCCGGCCTGATTACTCCCCAGCCACTCCCTGGTAAAGAAATGGTCGTTCCCATGATGGTGGTATGAATATTGTTAAACAAAATGTCCTCTTCTGAATGTATGGTCCTTTTCTAATCTAAGTTCCTCAGATTGTGCATAACAACAAGACATCTTGAAGTAAAAAACCTTTTAATAACAATGGGAATGATTAATTAATTATATAACGCACATATACATGTGTTGAAAACGCATACTTAAATGAAATGTGATGATCAGTGAGATTACTAGAATTCCTTGCAAATATTCAGATATACTATTTGCATTTAAACGAAAATGACACATTAAGACCACAAATGTTTCACAATGTCACATGACCCAGCAGCAGCTACATAAGAAATCAGTATAACCCTATGGAACAAATTAAGAATTGCTATTTTGAAGATGGTAGGTGATTTTGTTTTAAATAAAGTGTCCTCTCCGACAGCAGTTTTTTCATCCCTACTTCAGGGAATTTTTAGTGATATGGCGGTGTTAATATCAATAAGTACTAGTCTATGGTATCATGTATATACACAATTTGTTGATGTAACGTTATGACAACTTAAAAGTTGGCCTGCAGATTACCTGGATGTCTGTAACCTCTTATTGACGTCCATATCTGTTTTTATTATTTTACTTTTTTATGTGAAATAATTTCTATTTCTTCCAATGGCCTAGACCTAGCATTTGCGACAAATTGTGAAGAAACTCATATTTTTGTGGAAAATGTGCTAGTGCCGACCTTTAAAGGTTAGCTTACAAATTACCTGAATGCTTTATCCTCTTATTATGTCCCTATCCTTTTTTGTTATTTTATGTGGAACTAATATCTCGACTTCTTCATATGGCTAGCCAATCCACTTTGCTAGCAAATGAAGAAATTTTCATTTTTGTGAAAATGTGCGTGCCGCTTTAAATGATTGTAATGGGTTTCCTGCAAAACTGTCATCTTTCAACCTCCAATAATATGGATCAATTCTTAACTTAACTTGGATGTACACTGGACTAGTCGGCAGCATCGAACAATTTCATGTTTTGTCCCATACTACTACATAATCAAGCACCTGTCCATCATATATCCACCTGTTTGATTTGCTGTGTCTTTGAGGTACTGCTGAATTGCCACTTGATTCACTGTTGCTGTTGAGAGAGTTTTCCAGCACCTCATTTGCTAAATGATACCGTCTCTTTAATTGGTACCATTTCAATATTTTTAGAAAAGAATTTTCTCAGCTTGAGTTCACTTTACAAAATTAATTGGCACTGTCGGCCAGATTTACAGAGGAGTATATAGCTTGTAGGGGTATTAATATGAGATCACAGTTATGTGCAGAAAATCTGCTAGAAACCACCGAGTCCACTTTATCCACAAATGCAAAATGTTTTTGAGAGTTCTACGGAATGCGTAGCCTCCAGCTAGTAGAATGGTGTTCGAAAAACACTTAAGAAGAAGAAGAATCCTTGTATGGTCCATACTGTTTATCGATACAATTTTTTGGTCGTCAGTGATGAAATTAATACACTTGTTGAACATGACATAACCCACGCAATTAAGTACACCCCATACACAATGAGCATGGTAATGTAACCTTAAGCTCCCGATTCTCATATCGAGGAATGGGCTTTGCGTGACTCCGTAGTCCAGTGCTGCTGCTATGAACGTACTTGTACCTGCAGTTTTCTCGCGTGCTTAAGTTATCTTTTTAGAATTCTTGCACACATCATCATGACCACAAGAATTGGACCAATAGTGGTAGAAAATAAAGAAGGGTATGTAAGAGGGCCTTCAATAGTTTTTCCTTACCAAAGTCAGGACACATGCTCCTCTCAGGGAAGTAATAGACTCCAGTAGAGTGCCTTGCTATATCGCGTCAGCTTAGCATTAGCAATAAGCAGAGCAACCCAAAATGGCACAAACCATGCTCTGCACGTGAGATTGTCATCAATGATTGGTAGCGAATGTGGCTTGACAATAGCATAGTTATCTGTCAAAAGTGATGCCAACAAACGAAAGCTGTTCTGAGTAGAACAGAAAAATTTTTCATGTAAAACTACACAACGATGATATTCTACCATAAGGCCAGTAACCTAGATCAATGGAGCAATTTTTGGAAGGACAGTGAAAATACCAATGTTGATATCTGCTGTGGCGAGAGAGCGCATGAATTGCCTTGGTCTGTTTGTTGATGGCATCCACTTGTGGTCGAACTAAGAAGCCTAAAATATTGGAGGTTATAATAAGGCATGTAAGGATGCAGAGTGGAGCCGCGCGCCATACCAAGTATGGTGAATGAACTCGGGTATCATTTTGATCCATCTAAGCATGATCAAAATCGGCTCAATTGATGTTGTGAATCGCTCAAAGTCTTAATCATAAGAGTGATCACTTTTATAATCTCAAGCTTTATACTGGTGACTTGTGTCCGAGATGTTCCAACGGTAACCTCAACGAATTTAGTAAATGTACGCTGAACATTGTCATTTAGCATTCGATCCTACGCATGATCAATGGTAGACACATTCAACTTTGAATTGATCTTTCGTCAGTTGTGACGACAACAACATTCCCACATAATCAGTGGGCCAGGCTCACTTGAATTCAACCAGATACAATATTGTTTTTTTTCTATGACTCGAGTATGCGCAGTTCCAGACTGAATGAAAGTGCGCACTACTGACCAGAAAAAAATAGCTCGTCCAGAAGTACAGTTACTAAACAGGACTATTGCCAGTATAATATCTTGTCAAAGCTAATTGAAACCTGAGTCTCAAGAGGATAATCATTATACTTCCATTAACAATAAGCATTAAAAAAACATCAAGCATCATTTCAAAACGCCAACCATAGATAGTTAAACGTTAAGTCCAAGTTTTTAAATGCGGTTTTGTCCCCGCTAACAGGTAGCCGGATACACCTCACACTCGCAATACTGCTGTGTGAGGATTTATTGGAACGAAAGATAATTGACCGGATGCCTTCCTGACTCCAATCCACAGTTTTCGCGTTGGGCCTAACCTTGGGCAACCACGCCCACCATGCAAGCTAGATCTTGTAGGTAATATCTTCTTTTCATTCTACCATGGTAACCAGCCTCCCCTCCGCGTCAGATTCTTAGAACCCAATGGGGGTGACGTTTTAGCCGCCAACAACTCTGCCTGACAGGTAATACTGGTTTGGACCAGAAGATACCAGAAGCAGGCTCTCAAAGGAACCTGACCTGACCTAAGTAAACCAATAATTCAGCAGTGAAAAAATGGTTTTTCTTGTCGCCTCCAAAAGCCGCATTATCTTGCACACAGACTTTCCAGTACATTGTTAAGCTTATTTTAATGTAGGTATCTGATTGTCTTTTGTAAAACCTGCTTCTGTATTTATGGATTTGAGTGGCAAATGGATTAGGTGGCCACATGTAATAATGGTATGGTTTGACCAAGAAGAATGGAGTTTTTTATATTTTATTCCTAAAAAAGAAGCGTTATTTCTCATAACAATCAGAACTATCATTTGCGTTATCAGGCTTTGAGAATCTAAATTTATGGTTTTGGCTTGTTTGTTTAACACATTCTCTCCAAAACAATACATGAATTTGTTAAAATCCCAGAAAATAAAGAAAAGTAGCACCCACCTATATTAACAGATAAGTTATTAATTTATGCTGCATATTATGTATGGAAACCACAAGGCGTCTTGTGTTTATGTGCAATTTTTGAAAAAAATAAGTACTTATCTCTAATGCAAATGGTCCGAAATATGTGGTGTGTACCAGCTACCATATTTTTAAACATTGTAAAATGGCATTTTTTCCCTTAAAGGGGAGTGTTATCCCGTTATTTCTGGAATTTCGAGGGAGCGATTTCACATATTCGAAAAGGGGCACCTATACATCATAATACCATCCATGTTGGCTTACCCTGAAGTTTCAAAATCTGTATTAATTTTCACCTTTGTTTTTGCCTGGGTAACCATTCTAGACATTTGTGTGGACTAAATTTTTGAACAAACGTAACTCAAACACTGTTTGACGTACATTAATGGGGTTTTGGGAAAAAAAAAAGAATATCGCTGGATATTCGGAGGAAACCATGTTTTCGGATTTTTTAATTAGTTGCTAATAAGGAGGAAGTAAATTCAAAAATTCGCCAAAATAGGTTTTCTAGAGCTTAGTCTTCATGCATCTGTGCCACATTTCATTCCTATACCAGTTTTCGTTTTCTAAATTCGTTTGTATGAAAAATTGCTATTTTGCGCTTTTTTTCGAACTGAGATATAGGCCGTTAAAGTTTGTACTGTGTTTGAGGGCGATATTTACACGATTAATTGAATTGTTTTGCATTTATATGTTTTAGTAGTAATTATTTTTATAAAAGTTTGGTTGAAATGATGCATTAATTACTTCGTTTATTACATTTTTTAAAAATATTTTTTCGTTAAATATAGCATGGTGAGGAAATAAAGAAATACATAGAAATGTACCTCAGCACATTTTAAGTGAGCTATATTTGAATTTTTCATCAATTTATTTAGTAATTCGATACAAAACTTTAAAAAGAAATTTTGTTTCGCATACCGAAACAGAAGCCATCGTGATATATTTCGCTGGCTCTGGTTCGGTATTGCGTGCGGCGTTGTCAATATAGCACATGGAATAAAGAATGGCATCCATCCATGTTGCAGTAGAGTCTGACATTGTCGGAAGAATCTGGATTTTTTCGCAAGGAAACTCCAATGACCCATGAAAACCATCTGGTAATGTACGTCATATTTAGGGATACCGTATTTCATTATATATGTTGCCGATAGATTTATGCCAATAAATCCCTTTAAACAAATGTCCTCTCCGGAATGTATGGTCCTTTCTCAGCTAAGTTCCACAGATTGGTGCCTAACAACAAACATCTTGAATAAAAGAACTTTTACTAAACCATGGGAATGGATGTAATTAATGATATAACGCACATCAGACAGTGTTTATAACTGCATAGTTTTAAAAATGTAATGTGACGCTCAGTGAAATTACTAGAATTCCTTGCAAATGTTCAGCATTACTGTTTTCGTAAGGCTAACATATTTTTTCAAATAACGTAAATGAAACATTAAGAATCTGCACAAAGTGTTCAACAATGTCCAGTGACAGCCAGCTAAATAATGAAATCAGTATAAAACCTAGAACTAATTAGCATTGCTGTTTTGAAGATGGCATGGTGATTGTTTTAAATAAATTGTCCTTTCCCAGAAGCATTTCTCATTATACTTCATGAATTTTAGTGATGTTACTGAAAGGCAATGCTCTAATATTTTGGAACTTACTGAGACACA
Source organism: Ophioderma brevispina (assembly GCA_023653785.1). NCBI lineage: Eukaryota > Metazoa > Echinodermata > Ophiuroidea > Amphilepidida > Ophiodermatidae > Ophioderma > Ophioderma brevispina. The sequence continues at coordinate 6,968 of JAMKCH010053378.1, forward strand.
TCCTGATTTTTTTCGATTCATTGAGTTTGTGTAAATCAAAAAGAGATGACTTTTGACTCTCTGTGAGATAAAAGTGCACGCTAGTGTGCAATAGCCTAAAGTGACCCATTGACCATCTTTCCCTCTGACAAACTTATGAATTCAGAAACATTAAGGCAAGTTAGACAAGAATTATATTGTGTGTCAGAAAGAAGTCCATGGTCAAATCTAGGTACAAAATAGGTACCGTGATCTCGAATCTAACAAAAAAACGTTGGCAACGAGAAAAGCGACCACGTTTTAAAAAAGAGTACGTTTGGACTCAGCGATTTCGAAATATATTATTGTTGTGAGAAATTAAAATAGTCAACTAGAACTAAAAGATACTCACCTCAAAATGCTCCATTCCAAGTTAGGAGATGAATAGGAATTTCGTTTTCATGCAGTAACATTGATGTGTAGTATAACAATGCTATAGGATACCGGTATAACAATATTTCCGGATTCGGAATTTTTAAACAAAGTTGCGATTTTCTATATGAAGGACTTCGATTTGAGCTTGGTTAATTTCAACCGTGATTATTTAGGACAAGCAATGATATGTCCAAAAAACCCAATTGTTTGAAAAATTGAAAATATGAGGGCGCCCTCCCCGGGAATTCTCTGAGTCAGCCTTAAGTTAATAAATGTTAAGTGAGTCTGCCCCATGCAAACCTTGGTCCCATTCTTCTGCATGCAAAAGAAAATGCCTGCTGCATGCTGTTTTCCCACATCACCTCTATACAGCCTAAATATAAAGGCACATCGCCGGATAATGGAATGAAGGACGCACTCTATATTTTTCATGAGAACTGATGAAGTGAAACGTTTTTGCATAATAAAGCGACATGCTCAAAGTTTACCTTTTGCTGTGTTTTCAAAAAAAATTCACTTTACATAAAATTCCCAAAAGTCGGTTTTTATGTAAAGTTATAATATAGGCTTCAATGTGTAATTCAAATTTCCATAATTACACCCCCCCCCCCTAGTCTGTTACAGACATGTTACTGTAGTACTCTATGGGGAAGATAAACTACGGATTACTATCAACTAAAGGGACCCACCAATGTTCTGCGAACTCTCTAGTGCCCCCCCCCCCACCCTACGGACTGCTACGGACGTATAATACCGAGTCTTTGACAAAGACTACCCCCCCAGAACCACAAGGCGGCGTTGGAGGATGTGCGCTATATTATTTCGCAACATATATGTGAGTGGCGTTCTGGTTTTTTTTTTTTTTTTTTTTTTTTTTTAATGCATATTTGTTTTCTGGGGAGCCGGTGTGAAAGCAGCTATAGTCCGGTGGGGGCAATAGGTGTACGGGGCCTCCATAGACGATAACGGAATAAAGGTGAAAACTATGTGGAGTAAAGAGTCAACTGATCGACTGCCCTATTGGGCACCATTTTCCCGGACTAGAGTACGCCGGGACAATGGTTACTTCTAACCGGAACACTAAATGAATTGCCAAAAACAACAACGAACGTTTTACATACAAACCTACATATCATATGTGGAAAGGCATTGATATCTACCAACGGGCTCTGTCAGTGCCTTGGATGAGCACATGTTAACAAACAGCTGACCATGCATGTCCTGGGTATCATAAATCATACTAAAATACAGGGGATGTATTCGCTCAATACAGGGTGAATGAAAGCTATTGAACTGCCGCCATGGGAATGTAATTTATTAGCTCATAGTGAGTTAACTGCTCATGATATAAATAGCGCGGTCATGGGCCATTGTGGTGTATTCCAAAGTCTGCTTGGTGTGAAAGACGGTCTATTAATCCACAATTAGTCAGCTAAGTAATAGGTATTTGGGTTATTGTTTTAAGGGCTGCCTCATGTAGCCTCTTGAAAAGCTTATGAAGGACAAAAGGTCTATCTATAGGCCTCACAAGCTCCATGACAAAGGCAGCTATGCAAAATCTTCCCGTTTCTTAATATAAGTATAAATAAATGGTCATTGAAATAGAATGATGCTCTAAGCTTTGCTTTTGCCAGAGAGCTGCATGCCCTGAAGTGTCTCAGCATTGTCTCATTTTTCTTGATACAAGTGGATTTTGGGGATAAAAAAAAACCTTTGCGTACATGATAAAAGTAGTGTCAAACACCAACTCAAAGGGATGGTGGTGAAATATAACATTATGATTATAGAGGGCCTCCTTCTCTCCTTATCCGGCATGTCCGAATTACCGCCCCACCTGCGTGACCCCTAGCTGAGACTAATCAACATGCTGCGTTGATTATTTCGACCTGCAAAACTACCATAAGCCTCACGAGTTGATCATCGCAAGCAAAAATGCGAAATTTGGCTGCAACTTTAACCATATTTTACAAAAATTTCGAGGGTGTCCAACGAAGATTATGTCACAATTTTCATTGTAGAAATATGTTCTTTAGCGATGACAGTTTTGTTTTCAGGGGGGACTCCCCTATGTTTTAATGGACATTTAGAATTTGCTGCATTTTTATTTTAATGTGTAAGCCAGTGGTTAGTAAGCAAAATTGGCGCTGCCGATTTCAACTTACCCTGTTGCCAAGTTGAATCGTTGTTACACGATTGTAAACGTGTTACAACTGGCGCGGGACCATGGGTGTATGTTTTCACGTATTTTTGTAACACCATCCTAGGGAATATTTACGCGAGGTAGCGTATACCCGGGGGACGGGATCACATAAGAAGTGGATATGGGTGTAAGGCTGGCGCTTCAAACACGGGGGCATTCGGCGGTGACAGAGGACTCAAAAAAAAAGGTCTTGGGTGAAAATTTTCAAAATTTTCTACCAAAAAAGGGGTCTTTAGGTGACAGTGGTAACCTTCCAAAAAATGTGGCGGTGGGTGACATTTTCAAAATCATGCATGGGGGTCTTGGGTGGTGGACAGTCAAAAAATACAGGGGCTTGGGGTGACATTTTCAAATACATGACAGCGTGCTGAAAATTGGGGGGTCTTAACTATGTGCGTTGGCAGGCGAGTACGACCGCTCAAAGATGAATTTTGCGTCATTTTTGTCTTCTTGTTATAAAACGTTTCCAAAGTATTTATTTTCATGAGGCGTGAAAATGCATTTAAATGAGTCAAAAGTAGGCGAAGAATTTTGCCTTTGTTGTTCGTTTTGGCATCCCAAAGACCCAACTATTTGGAAGCAATCTCAAATGCCAATACTGACTATGTGTTATACTTATAGGCCTACCCGCTTGCTCAGCGTGCAAAAGTTAACAGCCTTACATCCGTGTCACCTCCAAGATTGGAAGTGCCCCCCCCCCCCCCATGGTAGTTATTACCAGCAATATGGTGCATATCATGCCCCTCATGTCAATAATTTCTGTCCCATACTTG
>JAMKCH010053379.1:0-20068 GCA_023653785.1 Ophioderma brevispina
CAATGAAGGCAGCACTCACTGACCATATCAAGAGAGCCGCATATCAAGTCGGTTACTGTTGGGCTCAAATGATGATGATGCATTTCCTGAGCTTCCATGTCCAAGTGAATGAGGATGGATCTAGAAAGGAAAAGAGTATTGGGAAATCGTTTGGACAACCATTCCAGAAGTTAGAAAGTATGCCAAAAACTTCCAAGTTGTGGTTGCAAGGAGGGCTGCAGATGACAGGAAAAATGCTTGAAAGCAGCTCTTCAGTGCAGCCTATATGCAGACATGAATAATTTGCAACATCAAAAGATCTGCTCTGATATAGATGTGCACTTCTGTGTTTACCTTTAGATGCTAACTGCAATTCTCTTGTTAATGAATATTACAACACCTTATCTAAGTCCCTTGATGAACATGCTCCACTTGTCAGTCAAACTCTAGTTCTCCATACTCATGCTCCTTGGTATTCAGATGCCTTTGAGATTGAGAAGAAGGAACACCCTCGGCTGGAGCGCAGAGTTGCACAGACTGGGCTCACAGTATGCCAGGAAGCTTACAAGGTTCATAGCAACCAGATTACTACATGTAACCAACGTGAAACATACACTACGTACCCATGAATGTCCAAAAGATCTTGCTAACTTTTTGCAGAATTTTTCCACAACAAGATCAAGAAGCTGCATAACAGTCTACATTATACTACTACTGCCAGTCTCTCAAAACTGTCTAGATGATCTGTTACCAGTTAACAACTTTTCCCTGCACAGATTGATGTATTTCCTCAAGCTCTCAAGCATGCATTTCATCTGTGACCCCACAGCTGAAGAAATCCTGCTCGGACACCACCATCCTTGCCATATATCCATTTCTTGGAAAGATGATTGAAAGATTAATAAATCAGTTGTAGACTTATCTCAGCGACTATGATCTGCATGTTCTGATGCAGTCAGACTGCATTGTTGCACGTGCAGAATGACATCTTGATTGGTATTGACAAACAAAAGAGGCTGTGTTAGTTTTATTAGACTTCAGTGCCACTTTTGACACTATTGACCATAAACAGCTCTTAACCCACCTGAAGGCTATGAAATAACTGGAAAAGCATTGAGTTGGTTCTTTTCCTACCTAGATGACCGAACTCAATCTAGATAGATCAAATTTGCTTCATCAGATCTTGTGGCGGTAGATTGTGGAGTTCTACAGGGTCTGTTACTGGATGTATTGACTTCATCTTGTTCTCTGCCTTACTTCAGGATATCATTACTGCCCATGGTGTTCAATCTGTCGTTTACACCGATGGCAGTTCTGTCTTTCCACCACTGGGATAGTGATTCAGCCATAAATAATATTGAATCATGCATTGCAGTCATCAGATCCTGATGTAAATCCAAGAAGCTGATATTTATTACAAGACAACAGAGAATGTTGTGCTTTCGTCGATTCTTTACAGATCGACTAGTAACTCTCAGCCATCCATCATTGGCAATTCAGTTTTTCATCCGCAAGCTGAAGCACGGAACCTTGGTGCCATCTTAGACTCATCACTAAGAAAGAACAATCATGTTAACAACTTATGCAAGCCTGCCTGCACTGGATAAGGAAAATTTGGTAATTTGACAGTACCTTGATTAAAATGCACCATTGGATTGGTCCATGACTTTGTTACACCGAGGCCGGATCCTGCAACTCCTTGCCCTATGGTCTCCCAGAAAGAGAAGTGACCAAGGTTCAGTGAGTTTAAAATGCAGCTGCTAGTTTTGTCCTTAAATCCGTTGTCAAGAACATATTCTACCAACTTCATTGGCTTCTAATTAAACAGAGCTCATTTATTTAATACTGATATTGTGAACTTTTTTCTTTGTCTTTCTTAATTTATCTTCTCCACTTCCGGCTGCCTAGGCTAGTTGTTTTCACCAGATTAGTTAGGTAAGGTTGAGGCATCTGATTCCAAGAAAGAAATCAAGATTTCACCCATGTCACTGTGGGGTACATACACACATATCCTCACAGCTGATTATTCAGGTGTATCCCCATAATTTCTTATGACGAAGAAACTGAGTGTCTTTATCTTTCTTCTATTGGTCACAGTATATGTTGAATGTCTACTTAAATAAATTATTGCTCTTAAGTTATCCGAATAGTTTAATTGATGTATGTCACAGTTGTTTTCACATAGAGTTTATCTTTGAATTTGTATTTGTCGTTTGATAATTGATGATATTATTACTCCTTTTTAACTATGTGACGTATCTATAGAGGCCTCTACAGAACTTAGAAATATTGTTATATACAGCAATACAGACTGAACATGAAGGATAATCAAGTTTATTAAGTTACCTGATATTCATGATTTTACTAATAATCTCGTTTGCCTGAAGACTTTTACGGCCAAATTAGAAGATTGTTCTGTTTGTCAATCTTAAAATGAGTTCCACATTGACACAGCCACTGATGACTTTGCAACACAGATTTTTCTTTGGGTACGGTAGAGAAATCAGCGTATAATATCAATAGTGGTGCTTTACAACAGAATAAGTCATGCCTCTTGGCATTAGCATATAATTTCCGGCAATATAAAACCTAATTGCACATAATTCATAATAATAATGGATATGATCTTAACCACAACAAGGACTCAGTGCATCCGATTTAATGTAAAACACTTGGTAAACGAGTAAATTGCCTGCCCTGTTGTCATGTGTGGCAGCCCTTTAACGGGTATACCTGTACTTGTGGTCGCTCTAATCATTAATACATACCATAACCTAAAAATCATCCTCCCATTTTGGAAATGGTCACAATCTTCTTTAATCAAACAAACTAACACAAGCCTTCTTAAATGTTTTTGAGTTTATTCAGTCTGCAACGCAAAGATCAAAACAGTAATGGTGACTATTTTTAATGTCTGCCACTTGTATTGATTGTCCTCCTGAACAGTTGTATTGGCCTTGCTGTGTAACATAATGTTTGCACTTAGTAACATCACCACTTGGTATTGATTGCCTATTTACAGGTTTTTATTTTTGCATTGCTGCATGATGAAAATATGATTTGGTAGAAAAAAATGCATATTCAGATCGATGAAAATTGGTAAAATCAGGGAATGGCAGCCATTTTGGAAAAAAGAACGCCATTTTGAAAAAGGCCACCATTTTCTGTACAGAATAGTACCCCTACAATAAATTTTCTTATTTTAGGCCTTGCTTTGGGCACTAATCATGTTTGGTAGCCCAAAAGAAACACACAAAACACATCAAAAGAGCTAAAATACCATAAATGGCAGCCATTTTGGAAAATGGCGGCCATTTTTGTTACACGAACATTCTGCGATGCCCCTATAGCAGCCAAAATCCTTCTTAGAACTGCCCAAACTGTGTGCAAAATTTCATGCTTTTTAATCACCCATGCCCAATTCATGCACATATCTACTCCACTATTAAGGGTATTTGTTAGGTTAAGCTTACTGCTTACTGCTATACTGGTCCCTTAACCCTCCTGGATCGTGGGGCAAACTGCCTGGTTGAGCACTCCACAAGCTGGTTCCACTTCTGACGGTTGTGTGCAATTGCTTGTGGACTTGCAAAAACTCTTCTTTGTCCATTCTTTGATGTTGTCTGCCCACTTTTTTCCTCTGTCTGCCACGCTTCCTTGTACCATTTACTGTTCCTTGGAGGATGGTTTTTGAAAGCCCGTTTGATCTTGTTACATGCACATACCATCTCAGTTTCCTTTTCTTAACAGTTGTCAGGAGATCATCAAATTCACCCATGTGTTGTTTAATGGTGTTACGGACCTCCTCGTTTGTGATACGATCTTTATACGAGATGCCAAGGATCATACGGAAGCACCTCATTTCAACTGCTTGGATCCTTCTCTGAAGTTCTGAATTGAGTGTCCATGACTCACAAGCGTATAGAAAGATGGAGAGCACAAGAGCACGCAGGAGCTTCAGCTTTGATTTCAAGGGATGTTCTTTTCTGCCCAATTGGTTTCAGCTTGGCTAAGGCTGTTGTTGTCATTGCTGCTCTGGCCAGGACTTCATGTTTAGACCCCTCTTCACTGATGACTGCTCCAAGGTATTTGAACTTGTACACAGTCTCAAGTTCACGGCCATTTACTGTGATCTTTGTGTTGATTGGGTCCTTTTTGTTTGACCTTAGGGTTAGGGTATTGTTAGGTTAAGGCCATAAATAAAAAAGAATTTGTTTCCGTACAATTTTAAAGGGAGGGGTACATATGGAACTCTTTCCTTTTTTTATTATTCTGGCTCATATAGTTGGCGTTGGCAAGCAATGATTATCTACAGGATTAGAATCCACTGACGTCTATCGTTTTGGGTGTGCAATGAGCCCGTTTCGCATTTTTGTATTTTGCGAAACGGGCGTATAATTTTCACAGGGATTAAGTTTGCACTATCTCTCTTTGTCATATTACACGAACAATGCGAAAATGATTCCTGTGATAAATGGCAAGGTTCAATCCGATACTTTGGGTGCAGTGAGCCCTAAAGGGATTTTTTCAAATGTAATGCATATAGCTAATTGTCAAGAAAAACTTATTTTTTGTAATTATATCTGGCTCATATAGTTGGCGTTGGCAAGAAATGCTTATCTTCAGGATTAGAATCCACTGACGTCTATAGTTTGGGTGCAATGAGCCCGTTTCGCATTTTTGTATTTTGCTAAAACGGCCGCTTCCAAACCCGGGGGGCATTCGGTGACAGAGGACTCAAACAAATAGGGGTATTTGGGTGAGAGCCAGCCAAAATGCCCCAAAAATAGGGGTTTTCGGGTGACAAATTTGTATGCAAAATCTTCCAAAACACGGTCTTTTTAGAAAATTTTGCCAATATTCACAAAAATAGGGGTCTTTGGGTGAAAATTTTCAAATACATGGGGTCTTTGGGTGACAGCGTTCTGAAAAATTGGGGTCTTAACTCTTTGCGTGCGGCAGGCGAGTAGGCCTATACTCATTCAAATATGAATTTTGGGTCAATTTTGTCTTTTCTTGTTATAACATTCCAAAATTATTTTCATGAGGCGTGAAAATGCATTTAAATGAGTCCAAAGAAGACATAGCCTTTGTTGTTCGTTTTAGATGGCATCCCAAATGACCTACAAATATTTGGAAAACCATCTCTAATGCCACTACTGACTTATGCGTTATAACCGGGATCCTAAAGTAAACGGGATTGACATTCGATCAAGCGAATGGATGCATACCGCACTCTGATCTGCATGAAATCTGTAGCTTATAGTCGCCAGTCGTACGTGGCGCTATACGCCTACGTCATCCCCCGATTTACGTCCATGCTGCATAAATAATTATGTAGCTTATCGAAAGTAGTGGCGCTATCACTATCGATATCGAAATTGTCTATTGGCATTTGTGCACAGTGTCACCCGCCTGGTTATAACTTCTACAGAATTGCTCAGTGTGCAAATAGTTAACAGCCTTGCATACCCGTCCCTCCAAGATGGAAGTGCCCCCCCCCCCCACCCCCATGGTAGTTATTACCAGCAATATGGTGCATCTCATGCCTCTAGTGTCAATCAATTTTCTCTCCCTACTTGATAATAGTGTGCAACTTGTCAAAATAATAACCTCCACCAAATTAAAATTTATTCGGATGTCGGCCGGCAAGGGAGACTCCATGAGCTTAAAGTTTGTACACAAAATCAGTAAAATGTATGTGTTTGTTTGTTTGGGGTTTTTCACAAAAATGTGCATGAAGACCGTCATCCGTGATTGGTCAGGGAAATTCTGCGTGAGGTACTTCATAAGGTTTGGCAAATAGGTTTCCAAGAAGTACCAAACAAAGTCGTCCTCATTGGCAGGCAATACACAATAGCCAAACATGACCGATATACTAGAGGAGTGAAGCTAGAACAGGCGACCAATTGCGAAATGTGATTCATTCTTCATGTAAGACATCATGGAATTAGCCTAGCATGAATCTTCTATAAGAGGATCAAATGATTGCAAGTATTGTACAGCTTTAATTCTGTAAATAGTCTTTACTCTGTCTAACTCATGGAATATCTTACACCAAGGACACAACCAAAATTGTCGAGTGGTGTAGCCACTGTGTCACCTCCTCATCAGTGATCGCTTCTGTTACAGTGACGCGGTCCTGTTTCAGTGATCGCTCCCGTTTACTCAGCTAGCGTGAGACCGCAAAGCGTGGGCTCCACTAGTTAACATAATTGCGGGGCAACTCTTTTTTTTACCTCTTGCAATTTATGTCAATATGGGCAGTCCAGGTGCATTCAATAGTAAGATAACTCTTTGTCTTAAAGTTTGTGACAGACTCCTGAGTATTGTATTATTTTTCGTTGGTATTATTTAATTAATCATGTTAAATTTAATCATACAATTATTTGTAGGAGAACTGGAAAATATTAATATGAAACTTGCAATGTGTGTGCAATAACATGATTTCGATTGACCTAGTCTAAATGAACTAGTGTGTGAGAACTTCTGCGACGAACATGTCCGAAGACGTCGCAGTCAGAGGACAAATAGGACAGTGTCCTTATTCATGCATTCTAAAACTGTTACGAGGTTCTTTGTTAACCTATAGGAAGCAAGGTTGCACACCTGTTGATGAACATAGACTTTGTGTAATTTGTGTCAAAACACTTCGAGCACACGGGATGTGGACTTCCTTTAAACATGTTTCAGCGAACTTAAAAGATTGGGAAATGTTCGTCTTGTCTTCGCAGGTTTTTGTTGTCTCATGGGAAATTTTGCTAAGGACAAATTCTCTTGAAAGTCATTTTTCCTTGCCAGTTGACAAATATTTCATCGAGTGTAGACCTCTCAAACCGAAGTGAGACCTTTTAATAACATTTGATTTAATAATCTTATGTTATTTTATACAATTCTGGAAATTTGCTAGAATTGTCATAGCTGCTCATTTGGTGCCTTTGGAAAACATTAACATTAACAAAACATTAAGGTTAACTTAGACTACCAGTACGGAATGTTTCTTACCAGTGCTGCCTCTCTACCACCCTTTATGCACTGTGTACCTGTGGACTATTGTTACGCCAACTGCAGTAATCTTCAAGTCTACGAGTTTACAAATTAAACGGCGTCTAGACCAAAAGGACTTTTGTCGCGAAACTACTGAACTGTTCGATCGAATTGTGTCCGCCAAGATTTATATGTGGACCTGATCTACAGAACTGGTGGCGCACCAAACGAGAACATTGCCACTCCTAGAATTTATGAATGGTGTGTGGTTTATTTGATTTTTAATAGGTAAGAAAATAAATTAATTTTGGTAGCATGTTAATATTGTGTACATTTCGTGATTGATTATATTTCATTTATGTATTAAAATAATTGTTTTTGATTTACAATCTTGGTCAAGTCAATCTTCTTACAAATAGTAATTGTGAATTTTGTTTTATGAACCATGGGAGGTTGCTTTTCTGACCATGAGTACGTCTCGTAACAGACAATTGGGGGCTCGTCGTCGGAAACAAAATTCTGTGAACTGTATTATCATTTGGTTTTATCCAAATTGTGTTGTTTTAAAATCTTTGCAAATTACGTACTACACAGTATCTGAATCACAATTGCATTTAATGCTCAAGAATTTGTGAAGAAGCCTGACTGGGATGTGTTTGACCAATTAAGAAAGGTAGATCTTTTGGCAATTTCAAATATAATTGAGGCAGGTGGCAAATCAATAATGAGGAAGCAAATTATCAAGAACATGATAATTCAAACATGGGTAGATGATGAAGTTTGGGATCAATCATTTCTGGAAAAGGTAATCCCAGTAGAGGATGAAAATTTAGCATTGAAAGTAGAACAAATGAAGATTCAAGCAGAGAAAGAAGAGAGATTAGAGTTAGAGAAAATGAAAATAGAATCACAAGAAAGGGGAAGAATAGAAATAGAAAGGAAAAGATTCAATCTCAAGAAAGAGAAAAAATTGAAACTCAAAAGATACAAGCAGAGGTTAGACAGAAAGAAATAGATATGCAAATTGAAACTAAGAAACTAGAGTTGCAACAAAAAGAAAGAGCGAATCTTCTACTGAGACTGGTTTTGATGTAACCCGACACATTAGAATTGTACCCAAATTTCAGGAAAGTGAAGTGGATAAATATTTCATGCACTCCCAGAAAATTGCCATACAATTAAAATGGCCAAAACCAAGTTGGACTTTGTTACTTCAGAGTGTTCTCGTAGGCAAAGCCAGAGAGGCATAATCCGCCATGGCTATTGAGGCAAGTGCTGATTATGACCAAGTTAAACAGGCCATACTGAAAGCCTATGAGCTAGTGCCGAGACACCAAACCAGAGGGTGTCTCGAAAAATCAGACCTCGAAACAACAGACCTCAGACCTCGAAACATACCCGGAAGTAAATTCACTTCCGGGACTGATGTTTTGAGGTCTGACATTTCGAGACACCCAGGGGATGTCTCGAAACAACAGATCTCGAAACAACAGACCTCAGACCCGGAAGTGATTTTTTTGCCGAAGTCAAGATTTTACTTCCGGGTCTGATGTTTCGAGGTCTGATGTTTCGAAACACCCGGGGGGATGTCTCGAAACATGAAGCGAAATTACTTCCAGGTCTGATGTTTCGAGTCTGATGTTTCGAGTCTGATGTTTCGAGGTCTGATGTTTCGAGACATCCCCCCGGGTGTTTCGAAACATCAGACCTTGAAACGAAAGAAAGATAGTGCAAACTTAATTCCTGTGATAAATTATACGCCCGTTTCACAAAATACAAAAATGCGAAACGGGCTCATTGCACCCAAACTATAAACGTCAGTGGAGTATAATCCTGTAGATAATCATTGCTTGCCAACGCCAATTATATGAGCCAGAAATAATAAAAAAATAAGTTTGCATTGACAAATTAGCTATATGATTACATTTGAAAATCACTTTAGGGCTCACTGCACCCAAAGTATAGGGATGTGAGCCTTGCTATTTACCACAGGAATGCGTTTTCTCATGTTCTATAATATGACAAAGAAAGATGGTGCAAACTTAATCGCTGTGAAAAATTATACGCCCGTTTCGCAAAATACAAAAATGCGAAACGGGCTCATTGCACTCAAACTATAGACGCCAGTGCAGTTTAATCCTGCAGATAATTATTTCTTGCCAATGCCAACTATGTGAGCCAGAAAAAAAAATAAGTTTGCATTGACAAATTAGCTATATGATTGCATTTGAAAAAACCACTTTAGGGCTCATTGCACCCAAAGTATAGGGATGTGAACCTTGCTATTTACCACAGGAGTGCATTTCTTACGTTCTGTAATACGACAAAGAAAAATAGTGCAAACTTAATTCCTGTGAAAAATTATACGCCCGTTTCACAAAATACAAAAATGAGAAACGGGCTCATTGCACCCAAACTATAAACGTCAGTGGAGTATAATCCTGCAGATAATCATTGCTTGCCAACGCCAATTATATGAGCCAGAAATAATAAAAAAATAAGTTTGCATTGACAAATTAGCTATATAATTACATTTGAAAATCACTTTAGGGCTCACTGCACGAAAGGTATAGGGACGTGAACCTTGCTATTTACCACAGGAATGCGTTTTCTCATGTTCTATAACATGACAAAGAAAGATAGTGCAAACCTAATTCCTGTGAAAAATAATACGCCCGTTTCGCAAAATACAAAAATGCGAAACGGGCTCATTGCACCCAAACTATAAACGTCAGTGGAGTATAATCCTGCAGATAATCATTGCTTGCCAACGCCAATTATATGAGCCAGAAATAATAAAAATAGTGTTTACATTGACAAATTAGGCTATATGAATTACATTTGAAAAAAAATCACCTTAGGGCTCACTGCACCCAAGTATAGGGATGTGAACCTTGCAATTTACCACAGGAACGTTTTCCTCAGTTCTAATACTAACAAAGAAATATAGTGCAAACCTAATGTCCTGTAAAAATGATAAGTCCCGTTTCGCAAAACACAATGCGAACCGGGCTCATTGCAGTAAACTATAAGCGTCACAGTGGAGTATACCAATGCAGATAATCATTGCTTGACAACGCCAATGTTATGAGCCAGAAATAATAAAAAAATAAGGTTTGCATTGACAAGTATCTATAATGATTACATTTGAAAAAAAATCACTTTAGGGGGCTCATTGCACCCAAAGGTTAATAGGGATTTGAACCTTGGCCATTTACCCACAGGAAGGCGTTTTCTCATGTTCTAAATATGACAAGAAAGATAATGCAGCGTTAAGTTCCTGTTGAAGAAATTATATATCCCCCTTTAATATCGCAAAATGACCAAAATGCTAAACGGGCTCATTGTGCACCCAAACTATAGACGTCAGTGGAGTCCTAATCCTTAGGTATAATATAAGCTGTGGGGCCAACGCAACCATATTTGTTTGAGCCAGAATCATAAAACATAAGTTTGCTTGATAATTAGCATATGATTACATTTGAAAAAATCAATTAGGGCTCACTGCTCCCAAAGTATAGGGATGTGAATCTTGCTATTTACCACAGGAAGCATTTTCTTATGTTCTGGTATATGACAAAGAAAAATGAGTGGCACTTAATTCCGTGAAAATTATACGCGGCCGTTGTCGCAAATAGCAAAACTGCGAAACGGGCTCTGACCCAAAAGCTATAGACTCATTTGGCGAGTCTAAATCCTGAGTAATAAATCATGTTCTTGGCTAACGCCACTATACTGAGCCGAATAATAAAAAAGTAAGGTTTGGCATTAACAATAACTATATTTTGCATTTGAAAAGCAACAAATGACCAAACAAGAATAATAAAGATAGATGCAATGTTTATTAATTCAGTATTATCAACCTACATTGAAAACACTATCCTTAAATGTTCCTACAAAAGTTATTACATTTTGTGGTGGGGTATACCACCGGTTAATACATCGGGTTTTCGTAAAATACTAAAATGCGAAACGGGGTTCGTTTTTCGGTTTCAATTCGTTGTCGTTCGCACAATAACAGTAAGCCTTTAAACAACTGTTGACAAGTTCCACATTCGTCCTATTACAACTTCGTCCTATAGGACCTAGATACACTAAGTGCTCTAAAACGTGTTTGGGGCTAGGTCTGGATGGTCCATTTCGTCTTCATCTAATAAGAGCTTGTTAACACGTTTATCAAACGTTTTGTGTGCTTGTGATCAATGGGTTCGGTCTAGTTACACTCGTCCTATAAGACCTTGTAAAGACGTTTTAAAAAACGTTTTGGCAAGGGTTTCATATTCGCGTCGCGATTTAATAACATCTTCGTGTATAAGACCTGGTAGATACGTTTTTAAAACGTTTTGGCTAAGTTTCGGAATAAGTTTTATTACATATCTCTCAATTATAAGACCTTGTAAATACGCTTTTTTCACTTTTGGGTAGTGTTTGGGTGAAGTTTATACGTCTTCGTCTTATAAAACCTTGTTAAGGAGGGGTCCATGGCGGGGCGAATCGCGTAGAGCCTCGTCCCCAGAGCTCAATTTTACATGAGGTGGTAGAAATTGTGGTATCATAAGAAAGAGTACTATTATTTCTCATTTAGTCCTGTGAAAGGGCCTTAGGGCTAAAATGATGTTTATTTTGGAGTTTATGAGCGAAAGTGTACATCCATCTGTTGGTCGACCAATATTAGTTTTGCCACGTAACTGCTATGGGCTTCACAAAATCATGGTTGAATCTAGCTGTCACATCACAACGGATTGAAATAGGGGGTCGTCGCGGACTTTACAGAAAGGGGGGGTTTTTTGGGTGAGGCTATCTATCAAGATGAAAACTTCATGATAACTTAAATCGGACGGTTCATCCCCCTTTAAACGTTTTAACACGTTTTGTGGCTAGATTCTGGGTTCGTACGTACATCGTTCGTCTTAAAAGAGGCCGGGGTCTGAGACGTGTGTGTTAAAAACAGTCCCACTGATCGATGTAGTGAGTAGGGAAACATATATGGGAATAGATATCGTGAATATGGAAACTACGGGGGTAGCCAAGAACGTAATGAAAATGGGTCCTGAGGATATAGGCGTGTTGCAAAATACTCACAAACCAACATATAGAAAAGCGAAATCGCAACATTCTTTAGTTTAACATGGCATTACTTTATCAAAGTGTATTTAAATTCTGTCAGCAACAGATTGTGTCTAAATGTTCAGCGGTAATGAAATGGTTCACTTAATAGGTCACTCACTTTTGAAAAGAAGGGTACTACCACTCTTCTGCTACACGTCCAACCTATATGAATAGAAATTACCCTGGTAAAAATGTGAGTCGTCTAGATGGTGTAGTGGTGTAAGTGTTGTTTGGTCTTCAACACGAAGGGTCCAGGGTTCTCCCAATAAAGTAAGTGAGGTAATTTTGTGTCTGTCAAATTAATAACTTCAGTAACATGTTTGATTTCCTTGCGATATACAGTACCGATTACCTTTTTTCCTCTTAATTATTAGCGTTTAATTAGTCAATTAATCAAATGTTTGTGGACTTCTCGGATATGTGTTTAGAAAGCGTTTCTAAATCTTGGTCTATACGTTTAAGCACTGTGGGTGTGTCCGGCTGTACGTTTGTGAGACGTCCTTAAAACGTTCATTGGGGTTCAAATTTACGTGCAGTACGTTGATCTGGCAGGTTTTGGTGGAGGTTATAGTCGTTGCAACCTCTTTTGGAAGGGGTTTTAACACGTCTTTTACGTTAAAATTTAGAGATAAGCCTCCACAAACCATACGTTGTGTAAAAAGTATTACCAACACGTGCCACACACGTAAGTGTACTTTTTTAGAACGTTTTAAAAACGTCTATTGTCAGTTGGTCACCCCATCCCGCCTGGGAAAATAACGCCTGCTCCCGGGGGGGGGGGGGGGGGGAAGGGGGGGGGAGGGGGGGGGGGGGGGGGGAGGGGGAAAGGGAAAAAAAGTGAGTAGAAAGGATGGAGAGGGGGAGAAGGAAGGGGAAAGATAGGGGAAAGAGGGGAGCGGGGGGGAGAAGAGGGGGGGGAGGGGGGGAGGACGGGTGGGAAGGGGAAGGAAGAAGGGGGGGGGCGGGGGGGGTTGAAGGGGGGAAGGGGGGGAAGCGGCGGGCAGGGAGAGAGAGGGGGAGGGGAGGGTGGGTGAGGGGGGGGAGAGTAAGAGGGAGGGGGAGAGAAAAATCAGGGATTTTAAAGGAAAAAAGGAAGGGAGGGAAGGGGGTGGGGAAGTGGAGGAGGGGGTAGGGGAGAAAGGGGAGAAGATGGGGATGGGGGGGTAGGGGGAGTGGGGCGGGGGAATGGGGGGGGGGGGGTGGGGGGGGGGTGGGAAGGGGGGGGGGAGAGGGAAGGGGGGGGGGGGTGGAGGTGGGAAGGGTGGGGGAGAGAGTGTGGGGGGAAGAAGCTTGGTTTGAGGGGGGGAGGTGGTGGGAGGGGAGGGGGGAAGAGGGTAGACCTGGGGTGGGGGGAGCTGAAAGAAATGAGAGGGGGGGGAAAGGGGGGAGGGGGAGGGGAGGGATGAGAAGGGGAGGGGAGGGGAGATAGGGGGAGAGAGAGGAGGTGGGTGAGTGAGTTGGGGGGGGGTGGAGAGGAGTGATGGGGGGGGGGGGGAGGAGGGGGAGGGGGGAGGGGGGGGGGGAGGAAGTTGGGGGGAAGAGGAGAATGGGGGGGATGGGAGGGAAGGGGAAGGGGGGGGAGGGCGGGGAAGGAGGGTGGAGGAGGGGGGGGAGGGAGGAGAGACGAGGAACGGGATGATGAGAGGAACAGAAGGAGGGAGTGAGGTGATGGGGGGGGGGGGGGGGAGGGGGTGGGGGTTGTAGGGGGGGGAGGGGGCAAGGAAGGGGGAGTGGGGGGGGGGGGAGGAAGGGGTGGGGGGAGGGGGGGGAGGGGGTGGGGGTGGGGGAAGAGGAAAGTGTGGGAAGAGGGAAGGGAGAGAAGGAAGGGGGAGGGGAGGGTGGGGGGGGAAGGAGGAGGGGGGGAGGGGGAGTAGAGAGGGGAGAGGGGGTGGGGAAGGGGGGTGGGGAGGAGGGAGGGGGGGTGGGGAATGGGGAGTGCGGGAGGGGGGGAAGAGGGAAGAGGAAAAGGTGGGGGTGGGAGGGTAGGAATGAAAAAGAGGGGGGGGGAACGGGGGGGGGGAGGAGAAGGGGGGTGGGGGGGGAGGGGGGGGTGAGGGAGGAGGGTGGGTGGAGAGGGGAGGAGGGGTGGGGGGGGGGGGGTAGGGGAGTAGAGGAGGGAAAGTAGAGTAGGAGTAGTAATAAGGAAGAGAAGGAGGGGGAGGGGGATGGGGGGGGGGGAGAGGGGGGGGGAGGAGGGATGTGGGAGGGGGGGGGGGGGTAGGGGGGGAGGGGGGGAGGGAGAGGAAGGGGGAGTGGAGAGGATAGACGGGGGGAGGTGGGAGAAAAGGGGGCGGGAGGTGTGGCGGGTGGGGGGGGGGGTAGGAGGGGGGGGGGTGGAAGGGGGGGGTGGGGGGGGGTGGGGGGGGGGGGGGGGGAGAAATGAGGGAGGGGGTAGGGAGGATAGCGGGACGGGGTGGGGGGGGGAAGTGGATGAAAGTAGGCTTTTAGCACGGGACTGTAGTGAAAGAGTGTGCGCTTGCCGGCATAAAATGGTGGAATTTTTGCACGCAAGTACTTGATGGGCATTGATTAATCCATAAAAATTGAACCGAACAGCTTGAGCAATCCCCCGCCCCCCCTTAAGGTGGGGACGACAGCGTTGGGGTTAGTAAGGTTAATACAGTGGTCCCAAAGTTTAAAATTTTCCGAATGTGTTGAAAAGCACACAATGATGTTTTCATGATTACAAAGTTGCAAAACTATAGTTTTCTACACTATCTATGGCTTCTAGTTCGTGAGTTACTGGGTAAAACTGTAAAAATGGGGAAAAATTTTCGTGTGTCACGTTTTACAAATGGGGCAACTTTACTTTTGACCCTGTAACAAACTAAGATTTACTTTTATCACCATTAGCATAATTTTAATCAGTCTTTCAAACAATAGGAATAAGAAAAATCCTCGATATTTCTCGACTGATACACATGTCCTTCGTCAGGAGAGGTCCATTGATGTTATGATGGAGAAGATGGAGTGTACTCATTCACGGTTGCCAATTTGACTTTGATCAAACCAGTGAAGAGTACAATGATGGAAGCTCAAGTCCTTGGTCACGGTTGAGTTGGCGGGGGTGTTTCTGATCTGGAGGGCTTCCCTCACTTGGCGTGGGGTACTCCCTGTCCTCTCTGTTCAAAATCTTGACATTGTCCAATCAATGGAGTGATGCGTGTCCGTGGAGTGTTCTGAAACTAGCGATGGATTTCTGCTTGGTGCGGTTGATTTAGGTTTCCTTCAACCGCTTCTCCAAGTTGGCGTCTCGGTTTGCCCGATTGTAGATTTTGGCATTCGGAGCATTTAATTTGTAACCATCCAAGCCGCTTTTATACAGGGACAGGATCTTTTGGTGACACTAACAGTTTTCTAAGGGTTGGTGTTGGGGGTTTTAAGGTGAGATGGCAACCCAGATGACTTGAAGATCCTTTGAAGTTTTTGAGAGAGGCCGTCCACGAAAGGAAGGGTGATAAAAGCCTTATCTTATTGGTGGTTTTAATGTTTCTGGTCCAGTGTTATTTGCTTTCTTGTCTTTCTGACTGTTACTAAGTCGAAAGCCCACTGACGATAACCGCAGTTGGCTAATGCACGTTTGATATGATTTAGTTGTTGGTTCCTTTCTTTGGGATCTGTGACAGCGGTTTGTGCTCTATGGTTCAGAGTTCTTATAACTGAAAGTTTATGAGAGACCGGGTGCACTGTTAAAAATAAACTTGTAAAAAAACAGGCATTTGACTGGCAGCTGTGACTCACTACATGCAGAACGTAAAATAACTGGAGCCGTAAAAATACGAAACTATTGCAGAGAACGTAAAATAACGGCGTAAAATCTCAGCTTCAACGTTATTGTTGGTTTTGACTTGCTTAAACAATATTAAGAATTAAAACGTTATTACAATCCTCTGACCAAATTTTCACGTTGTAGCTATGGCATCATACAAACGTTGTATTTACGTTACCACGTGGTTGTAAATAAAATTATATTTCAGGCAAACAATTTTGAAAAAGGGAATAAAGGGAAAACGTGAAGAAATAACGATTTAAACCAGCTTATTCACTTTGTTTTATATGGTAATGTACACATTTTAATGTCACCAATTACTTAATCATCGTATGAATAAACTTAATACATGTACCTTACATAGATTCGAACCCGGGCCTTAATATTACAAGTACTAAACTTATCCACTACACTACATGACTTTACTGATAGCAGATGCTAAAATTAAATATATATGTGTGTGTGTATACTTTTTTCAAATTAAACTAAATATAATGCAAAAAGGAGGAAAAGAGTTTTTTAAACTATTTTTAAAAATGATAGGGAAAATAAGATTTTGCATTTTTAATGACGTTACTTACGACGTTATTCAACACATTTTATAGGTAAAACGATTTTCATAGTTCGTATTCTTACATTAAAAACAAGTAAGTTACAAAAGAACGTAATATTACGGAAAATATAATAACGGTCAGCGTATAAATACTACATTTTTTCAAAATGTGTTGTATTATTTTTAGCCGATGTTTATTTACATTTTTCTGCTTCCAAATTGTAATTGTATGTTAGGTATAGGTAATAAAGCGTGAAGATAATTGGTTTACCGTAATTTAAAAGGTAAAGTCTGGTAAAATTAAGAACATTTTTAACAGTGTGGTGTAAATCAAAATGAAGGTACTGATCTGTGTGAGTTGGTTTCCTGTATATAGTGATGTCAAGAGTACCGTTTTCTTTTCTGGTGATCTTTGTGTCCAAGAAAGCAAGTTCGTTGTCAACTTCCGGTTCACAGGTAAACTTTATGTGCGGATTCTGCTTGTTGATGTAGTCAACGAAGGCTTGGGCGTGCGTTTTGCGAAGAATCACAAAAGTGTCATCAACAAATCTTAGCCAGATCTTAGGTTTGATGTTTGAGTTACCGAGTACTGCCGATTCGAAGTGTTCCATAAACAAATTGGCAATGACCGGACTGGCCGATCCGCCCATGGTACATCCTTCGCATTGTTGGTAATACTGTCCCTTGGCAACAAAGTAGGAACTATTAAGGTATAGATCTAACAATTCAACTACGTAGTGTACTGCGTTAGATTTGTCCTTGTAAATCTTTCCACCGATTCCAGCTGATTGGAGCAGTAATCAAGCAAAGAGTGGCGGTTTCCACGGGTATGCTTTGATAAACATGAGGAAACGTCATAGGGGCTAAGATTTCATCTGGGTCTAATTGGATTATCTTTAACCCGAATTGACAACGTCTTCAGTGGTCTTTTATATATGACATTCCGATTTACCGACCACAGTAGCCGAAAGAGCATTTGGCAATGGATAACTTCCCAGTTTTATAGTGAAACTATAGGGTCGAGTGGTACACGGCCTTGGTTTGTGGATTTTTGGGATTCCGTCATAAATTGGAGGAACACAGGCAAGATCACACCATGTAACATCTTCCGGTTCGATCAAAGGTCAACTTGAGGTCAACCGTGAATGAGTACACTCCATCTTCGTCCATCCGTAACAGCACTGTGAGCTTCTCCTGACTAAGACATGTGTACCATGTACGAATATCGATGTAATTTTCTTACTTCCGTATTGTTGAGTTAAAGACTGGGTAGAACATATATTGGCATTGGTTTAATCACAGCCAACGAACTATGAACGGTTCGATTTGAATATTTTTTCACCATTGTTTTTACCCCCTAATTCCAAAACTATAAGCCCATAGATAGTAAAATTATACCTTATTTGGAATCCTTGTACCAGACAGACATCATGGTGTGCGTTTCACAACACAATCGCACGACAAAAAATAACATTTAAAAAATGTTCCCCTGTGTAACCATGAATCCAAGCTGGGGCCTTGAAGGGGGTGTGGCAAGTGCTTCCATTAGGTTTTTTTATATTAATGCTAAAGTACTTGTGTAAAAAATCACACATTTGTATCCAGATTTGCACACATAAAGATCTGTGCACTACAGTCTCCACTATCTGTCAACATTTGTGCGAAGGAATTGCTCCGAGTTCCGACGAGAACGCTTTATGCAAACAGACTGGATTATGAAACTTAGTGTAAGCTTCAGACCATTGACCTCGAACACCTGGAGAGCGGGTCTGAGTCCCGGGCCATTGAAAACATCAAAGGAAGTTGGTTTTGACCTAAACAATATGGCGGGAACCAATGCATACACCTTGGGTTCAAACAACAGAACATCTATGTGGAATATGTGCACCAGCAGGTGTAGCATTGTTTTCGCGCCATATTGTATAGGCTCAAAAACCACTGACTTCCTGTTTGTTGTCATCACTCAGCGACCAGTCAACTGGCGGAGCCCGCTATCCATGTGTAGAGTCAGTGCTTCAGACACTGTTTGTGTAAGAGGCAATAACAAAAAACAGAACAAAAAAACTAAGATTTCAAGCAAGCACGATCAACTCTTAGGAATAGATGAACTTTTGAACTGTCATTAATAAACAAGTGGACTTGAGTGGCGAACAGAGATGGCAAAGAGTTCCATATATAGGCTAGGGGCCGCATTTGCTGAAAGCCCTGTCACGGGCCTGTCACCCACTGACCTTTTGTGCGGAAACAGTGAGAGGCTTCTTGTCATCTGCAATCGCAATCGCTGGCCTGCCAGAAATATCAAAGAGGGTATTCGGACATTAAAGAATGGGAATGGTAAGTAGAAGGGCATACGCTTAGAAGACAAAGCAACGCGCGCACTATTGGTAGCCATGGAGCTCTTTAAGGAGTGGTGGGGCTGGTGTCCTTCAATCGATATAACACGCCACTGTGGCTGCTCTATTCTGCAAAATCTTAAGTTTCTCCGATCTCTGGCCGACCTTCCATACAACCGGGAATTGGGGCATAGTCCAATGCGAATAAAATCGTGAACTGACGAGATGAATTGACAAAGCGGGGGGCGGATCCGGTCGAAGTATTGCGAAGGTGGAAGTTAACATACTTAATAGTGACCTTCACATGTTCAGGGGGGGAGATCATAGACATGTGTCTGATCAAAGCACGACACCAAGTTCGTTATCTAATTCAATTGCCTAGGGACTGGGGACATCCAGCTGCCCCACCCTGAATAATAATAAATCTTTGAGGCGACTTGTGTCGAATAGGATGAACACTGCAGAAAAATCTCCTTTTCATCATTCAATTGTGGAGTTGTGTGTGGCGTTATCAAAGGGCGCATCCACTTGATTTCATCAATAACAAAGAGAGAGTCCTTTTGATAGCATGTTTGGCAATCACCATCAATCTTAGGAATCAAATGTCAAATAGAAGCTGCCCCTCATCAGAATACATGTGGTAAGCAATATTTTGCTTCCGGATGATTGTGATGAGATACAGTATTGTGTACAATTATGAAAAAAGAGAGGCCCGACCACAGACCCCTGAGGAAGACCGAAAGTAGATGATGCTTGTGTTTGAAATTGCATCCCCAATGCGCACACGAAAAGAGCGGGTCTCTCAAGGTAAGAACGAATCCACTGTAAAGGCAGGTATCCTTAATGTGTGAAAGTAGTCACGTCACCTATCCAAGAATGGCATGATCACATCATCAAAATCTGCAGAGAAGAGTCTAGCAGCCCAATAGCAACTGCCTTACTGTTGTGAATTGGCAAGTTGAGGATATCGGTCCTTGACACCAGAAGTTCCGTTTCAGTGCTGTGTCGTTTCTTTGTAAGCTGACTGAACCTTCTCATTTAAGTCATTTTGAGACAAATGATCCTTTCTGGCACTCTACTATTTTCTTTCCTCCATGATTAGACACGCAGCTACTATTTGACACAGGGCGATTGTTTTTGAGCACCTCTTTGTCTAGGAAGGCTTTTTGAAAGTTTATGGTCACGGGTCGCGGGCAGCTTCCTCCCGGACTGTAGCTGGTAAACACAGTGCGTATATACTTTGTTAATGATCAGTTTTAATGGCTCGCCCGAGATTTGCAACACTTCTCCTTAAGTAACCACTCAATGGAGGTATGTCTCAGGAAAATGATTTTTTTT
>JAMKCH010053380.1:0-10253 GCA_023653785.1 Ophioderma brevispina
CTTGTGCTTTTAAAATTCTCGCTCAAATCATTATGTGCAAAGGGAGTTGGAAGTACTCTAAGTCACTGGATAAAGACCAAACACAACCTTATTTACAAGAAGATAACACGTTACTGTATCAACGGTGAAACTGCGATGATGAATGAACAGAGCTACATAGCCCTTCACCCACAGTGATGGCAGGTAACACAAACTGGCGTCACCACTTTCTTGCCCTTACAAAAAGGTGGGCAGAAAAGGCAAATATAATAATATAAGATTCTATGCTCATACTACAAAAAACACTAGAGTCATATTGCTCAAAGTCACAAATGATGAGTCACGGCTCAAATTCCACAAAATTATGGCAAAAGTACGCTAGTCCAGCTCAAAGGGACCAAAGTATCAAAAACTTAAGCCTTCCCAGGGTAGACTACCCTCCACCTTTGGGGATTATTCTGCCCCTTATTATAAAATCAAGCTGCTGGGAACACAACTAATCAAAAGCAAAATCTCAAGGTGCTTAGGAAGTTTACGCTGACGTCAGAACGTCTTGCAAGCTATGGGTGCTGTCTCTATTTGTTCCACCATTCATAGGGCTGCAGACAGGATCAAAATTACTACTCCTAACGTTACTGAGCTCCAGCCTGCTGGCTTTCGTTCTTGGGTAGTACCAGTAACTGGGAGATCTTCTTAGACTGGCCTGTAAAGATAGTTCAGATTGAATAAGCGGTGGAGTCGGGCTTTGGCATGGCTCAACATAGATCCTCACTGTCTGTGTCAAATGATGCTGGTGATGATCCAAACGGATGAGTGGGGTTGTGCTCAAAGTGACTTGGGACCGTTATAGCATTCTGACTTTTGATACGATACAATAGTTCTCAACTGAGATCCACAAACGTAACACCACATGTCCTCGACGGAAGTGACCAGATATCTGTTCCTGGCATTTATTTGTTCGCGGTCTGAATACAGGTACACTAGGTACCGACTTCCACTTGCGTGGTGGGGGCAACTGATCGTAAGGGTGGCCTTTGACTTTTCACTATGGGGGTTTGTTGATCGCATCTGATGTTGGGACTGGATCATCTGGTGGTCAGAGAAAGGTATTTGCTGGGTTGTGAACTGATCCCGTTTGAGACCACATCTCACGTGACGAGAGACCGCGTGACCTAATACGAAATTTAGACATGCTGTGGCGAGTGAGAGCGTGAGAGGGGATCATGTCGCCCAGTGTGTCCTGGTCTTAACGTTCATCCGCTAATTCGCGAACTGCCTTCTCTGCTATGGGATTCTTGTTTACATTCTTGACGCGTCCAACCCACTGCTAATCCATTTTGCCTGAGGAGCTCAACAGCGACAAGGCGTGAGAAACCGGGTGCGGGATCAGTACGAATGACAGCCGGTGGCCCATCCCGTGGACGCATTTATGCAGAGGCGGCGGATCAAATCAAGGCATCACGCAGCGTTGCATGCTGTTCGTTAGCCACAAGGCACGACGTGGTGAATGACGTGGTGTTTTCCCGCAGAATAAGGAATTCAAACTGGCGGTTCGCTTAAGGAATGTGAAAATGAGACGCAACAGCTTCAGGAGGATCTCCTGTGGCCTGCTTGATCAGAGGGTGGGAGTGTGCGAAGGGATGCAAGTGATGACAGCTGGATGGTCAACATGCTCAATAGACTAGAAAATAAGTGAGGGGCACAGACAGGTACCTGCATCAAGCCGGACGCGTATGAATCTATTCTTGATCTGCTTGAGTGAGAGAGGAGAAATTTCCTAACTTGGAAAAATTCTCTGATTATCACTGACACTAAATGTATGGGAATGCTATTGCTTTATTCCGTAAACCCTTAAAGCTGGGGAAACCTTATCTTGGTTTCAAGCAAACGGTTGAAGTAAGACCTATTTTACTCAATGTTCCAAAACTTATGAACCCGACAACACTTTTTGGTAAGATCCAGATGTTCAAACGATGACAATTACAGATTACCTGGGTATATCACTTTGTATAGGAGGAAAACTCCTTCCTACTTTTACAGACAAACGTCTCCTTTCAAGATAACCATTTTGTAGAAAGGTGCGTAAAACAACGTATTAAAACCACTTTTTCTGACCAAGATTAGGGGTCAGATTTACTAGCGGAAAACAGACATCGCAAGCAACTGCAGTTAAAGTTGCAGACGGTTAAGAGTACCACAGTAGAGCAAAAGATCGTAGCGTTAGGGAAGAGTCTGAATTTCATCCTAATCCAGAAAAGCGTTTATTCCCTGATTCCCCAGTATCGGGAATGTTAGAAAGGGAGGAGGAAAATATTTAAAAACAAGGCTCCTTTCAGAGCCACCAATGAACACCAAGTGGGGTTTTCTTGTGGCAAATAAGATCCCGGCCAAGTCAGCTGGAGGGAATAAGCGTAAGGCAACCGCACACGCACGAACAGCAATTCGTGCACATAGTAGCTCGAGTTAGAGCCACCAAAAGTTCTAAAAAATCAAAACGGAACAAAGAATGTTCGAGGGGTACGAGATTTTGTTCTATTTATTTTCGGAGCAAATGAATTTTCGTACTAATCTTAGGGGCCAAGCGTTGTTTCCTAAGTACTAACAGGTTTCTTTTGACAAATTGTTAAGGCATGGGTCAGAAATCGACCTAAGCAGTGCTACTGATGAGATCCTTTGAGGATCGAAACAGGATTGGTTCTAGCTACGCATGTTGTAGTCCCACCAGAAGGTAAGGACACCAGGTCTATGTGAGCAGAGTTTGTCTGGCTAGGTTTTGACGCGGGCGTGTTTTAAGTTTAAAAAAAACCGCATATAGCTAATGTTGAGTAGTTTTAAACATTACTCAACGTACTAGGTTTTTTTGAATCAGTAGGGATGCGTTCTGATATTCTAAGTATGTTGATTTCAATTGTAAACCAAGATAAGGTTTTGTAAACCAATGGATAGGTATTCCATTTTACCTGGCTGCAAAGCATCAACCGCATCGTCTGTATACCCAGCGGGAGAACACAGGCATGAATATTGCCCAGTGGACGGCGCGCACGCCAGGCAATTCGACCCGTCAATTAGAACCGACCAATCACAGCGCAGCACGCTCTCAATGAAATAGCGAGTTTTCCAAGCAACTGCATCATTGGCCAGGGCAAGAACCAGCAAGCTTGGCTGTTCATGGACCAAGGTCAAAGTGAGGACCCGCAGTTATGATGGAATCGGAAAAGTCATGTGGGTGGGTGCGTCCGAGTGATGGGTAGTGTGTCACAAAGATTATAGTAATTCGGTTTCCAAAGAGAAGGCGATTAAGTCCCAAGTAAGGGCGGTAGTGGCAAATTATGGTATCGTTGTAGGTCAGAAGCAGTTATTTCTCTTACAATAGAAGAAAGAAATGTCGTATAAGTAGGAGGGGTTTCCCTCCCTATAACAGTGTCGATTGTACCAAAGTAATATTTAATTGTTCATAGTTTTGACATGGTAATACCCAAGAAAGTGTTGTGGGTTCACAGTTTGAACATTGAGTGAAAAATAGGTCTTCTTCAACCGTTTACTAGCAACCAAGATTAAGGTTCTCACCCGCTTTTTAAAGGGTTTTACGGGATAAAGCACTAGCTGTCAGACATTTAGTGTCAAGTTAAAAACAGAGAATTCCAAGTTAGGCAAATTCTCTCTCTCTTCTCACTCCAAGCAGATCAAGATAGATTCATAGCGCGTCCGGCTTGATGCAGGTTACAGTCTGTGACCCCTATTAGTTCTGTGCAGGGCAGTAAGGAGGCCAGTCAGAACTTGGCGAGGAACATAATACACGGCGCGTGTTGGGGCAAGTGGCTGGTCTCAAGGCGGACGACCAAACAGACCATCCTGGCAATGGAAGGCAACTTGTAGTATCGTTTCAACATCTTTGACATTGTGGTCTTCTTTGTGGGCCGTGGACCTGACCAAAGTGAGCATGGGTTCTACGTAAGTCGAACATTCCAACTGAATGGATGACCAAGCAGCTCTGCTGGTGAACGGGAGCTTAGCATTGACCGAGAGACGTCTTGAGCAGAAATTGAGTAGGACGGTAGACTCCTCTATGTTAACAAAGATGCCAAATCTGCGAGGTTGGGTCTGGGCAATCAGGAGCATTGCGGCTGGCGAAATCAGATGGAATGTTGGCTGATCCAGAGACATGACGAACTGTCATGATAACGGCTTATGTGGACAAAAATGTGGACACCCAAGGACTGGCGGAAAATTCTCCACGGCAAAGCTTCTCAAAGGCCTGCACACATGGCTTACTATCAGTAAGTATAACAGCATGGTGGTTTGGAGTTGAATAATTGAAAGGACTGAAGTGCTTGGTAGATGCGAAATAGACAAGCTTCAACTTCACATGGTGGTAGCGCGGTGGGTTGGCGTCCAAGCAACTTGGCACTGAAGACTCAGCAAGGTGTCGTCTGCCATTGCGGGTTATATAAAAAGTTGAACCAATACTGAGCACTTCTTGACAGAGCCATCAGTAACAATCCAAAAGTTGGTCATCTGGGCGTGGAAGTGTGATAGTACGTGTGGAAGTTTAGGGCAGCTTGAGCAGTCGTGAAGCAGCAGTAGAGAGGTCATCAGACCATATGATTTTGTCTTGTGATGGCGCCTGCCTACCAATATCCGAATGGGGCCAAAAGTTTAGCACAATCAGGAATTACGTGAGCCAAGACTTTGAATGCACGATCTCATTCCACCGACTTTTTCTGGGGGTGCACAAATGGAACGCGTTAGACACCACGGGTGTGGACTGGCCTGAAGAGTTCCATTGACCAGATCCAGCCTACGGAGGACAGTACTATTGGGAACCAAATACGCTTGGATGCAGAAAGACGCGATGACATTTGCTACGAGAATGCAGAACTAATCTCCAATTATGCAGCCAATATCAATGGTGTCACTACCGCAGTACAAATCATCAGCAAGCTTTACAACCACACCTCTTCTCCAGAAATCACCGAGAAACGGCACATAGCTCTTCAAGTGACGTTTCCGAACCGGGCATACCCATTGCGGATCTTGTGTATACCACGGATCGCCACGAAATGGGTAGCTACAGCCCACGTATTCATTGACTGGCGAGAGAGGGGATCTGGTGGTAGAAGGCACTGTGAGGTCAGTTGCTAGAAACGGTACTCCACTTAGCAGCTTACTTAAGGTAGAGTCCACATCAGGCATAAGTGAAGGCTGGGGTTTGCGGTACCTGAATACATCAGCGAATGCAGTAGCTAAACGAATAAAACGCCATGGCTTCTTGAGCCAAGGAATGAGGTGTTTGAGGTACTCAAATGCAATACCGACATTCTTCTGGCCGTGCAAAGATCCCCAAGAGTTTCAAGCTCATCAAACTGTGTTGCAGTTTCCTGGAGTTTATCATGGGCATACTGGGGAGTCGGCCTTGCGTATGTGGTGGTGTGCTGGGCCCATATAACACAGCTTGAAAGGGACCAGCAGCGCCATTGTATCCAGGGACTGTAGGGTCAAAAACTTCATCAAAATTCTCATGGAGAGAACAAAATTGGATTTTACGTCCGGGCTCAGTGTGTAATCTGGATCCAGAGAGACACTAGGAGAGGTTACTTTTGGGAGGGATCCGAGAGGCTTTGGTGGCTTGGTGTGGAAGTGCTTGATTCCTGCATTGGAGTCAGGTCTTTAGTGCATGGTGAGGTAAGTATACTGCACGCGATTTGCCCAAACGCCTCGTGTCGCCTAAGGACGGGTGGCTCGCTGCTGTTATTGGGGATGGGACGTTGCTAGCAACACTCTGAATGAGACTTGGACAGGGCCAGAGCTGGTCTGATCGGAGGGTTTTGGCAACACTAGCATCAAAACGTGGTTCTAAAGCAAAATAGGAGTCGCACTCTGCTTACATTCTCAGGAAGATCACACTTCAATGTATTCGAGGACCATACAGTAAGTGCTGTGGGATGGTGCACGCAGAACATGAGCTCAACGTACGGTGTGGTGCTTTACAGAACATTCTGTTGATCCATACGTGTAGATGATCCATCACTCAACAGTTGCTCTGCTGTTTTTGCAGGACGAATGCGACATCGTTCCGACGCTTCATAAATGGGATTCCTCCACTTACTGGAACATCAAGGCTTTCTCCCACCAGACCAACACGAAAATGGATTGTGTTGGCTGTCGCGAGTGAAGGTGAGCGATATTTCTCCAACCACATCAAGAGGGGACTGACCATTGGCCTGGTGGGCAGATTAGTGCTCTTGCGAATTTTGAAAGCCGAGGGACATCGAACGGTAGATTCGCGGATGAGATTCCCGTGGCCTCCCACTATCAATCGTGAGAAGCACTGCAGTGATGGTCACAGAAGGTGTCCAAATAAAGAGACATACCAGTCTGAACACGTAGGGGAGTTGATGGCTCTGACACCTAGGAATCATCCATGTTCTCGTCGATGAAGGCACAAGTCATATTTGTTGAGTCGTCATCTGATTCATCAAGGATGTTGACGAGCTCTCGCGATATACTTGCGGTCTTGCTCTGCGATAGGTGGGGCATTCGCGAAGGAAGTGGTTGAAATCAGCATGTGAGTCTCCCACATGCTTGCACAAGGGACACGACTTTGGTAGGTCTGTTAGGCTTGACCCTCGCTTGTGTGAGGCTTTTGCGGCACTCTTGCGGGGGAATTGTGGGGCGAGGTGTGACGGTGGGCATAGCTCGACATCTTCAGAGTGGAAGCTCCTTGGAGTGAGTCAGAGCCTGGGAATTTCGGTTTGATGGAAGCAATCGTGCGTGACAAGTTCAGTACGTTAGAGTTGCTTGAATGAGGGTGGAGGGAGGTGGGGGGGGGATCGCTATGGATCAGACGGAGCCATGTCAGGACGACAAAGTTCTCGAGTGAGGGAGTAAGCTCTTCGTCCTCGGTAATGGCGTTGACCATGATGATTTTCTTTCCACCACCCCGGCAGAGGAGATTATCTTCAACAAATGCCATGATGCGCTGAAAAAGATCACAGGGCCTTCATCAGCATTGAGGCGCGTATTGCTGCAAAATCAAGGAAAAGACTCCGGGGGACTGAATCCATAATGCAGTCCGAATTGATTGCCAAATGTCATTGATGAAAGTGCTGTTTTTAACAATGTTTATTGCGAGATATAATGTGGCAATGTTGGCGACTTGGCCTAGCATTAACTCAAGTATAGCAACTTTCTGTTGGGCAGTAAGGCGCCGTTTGCTCGGGGACCCTGATCACATCATTTGTGGAATCCACGCAGGGGGGGATGCTTTGGTCTTATTCTCCCACTTGGCATCGCCAACAAGGAAGGAAGCAAGTAGGACAAGGACAAAGTTGTACTTGACTGTTATGCTTCAGCTTTCCAAATGAGTTCACCGTCTCATTTGATAAAGAGACCCTGTTGAGGGGCCCGGGCACGGCTTCTTGTGGTTTGCTATCTCTATTGAAAGACAATTTCCACTCTGCAAGAATGCTATAAGTCAGTTAAACACGACAGCTACAGTTATCAGCTGGTGGATGGTCGATCCACTGCTTGTGAATCCAAAAACAAGGAGTTACAGTTGGCTTTTGAAATCCCCCCCCCCAAAAATGGGGTTTAAATTTTTTTTTCCCTAGATTTCTGCTTTGCTTCAGCTGAGATGCGTGGAAATGAATCCCGAGATGCCACCACGCCACAAAAGGCAACAACGACCAAAACACTAATTATTTACAAGAGGATAAACACGTTTACTGTATCAAACGGTTGAAACTGGCGATTGATGAATGAACCAGAGCTACACATAGCCCGTCACCCAACAGGGACATGGGCAATACACAAAATGGCGCCCAGCCCATTGAATAGGCTGGTATGCGTGTGTGATGTCCTTCGCACCTCTATCAACGTCAGTAGACCAGGTGCTAAGTTGCGTTTGTAAACCATTGATGTGATATCTAGAAAACAACCATGAATAACCACAAGTGATAGGGCAATGATTGACTACAATCAAATCCCGGAACTATAAAATAGACGCTATTTATTTACATACAGCATGCCACAGTATCGCTAAAGTTTTCTACTGGCAAAGAGCGATGCAAAGTTTTACACACACTATTTATAATGGAACATTCCTGAAAACGTTTTGCTCATTACGCCATATTCGGCTTGGTTTTCCGATTTCCTGCCGATTGATGGCCAATAATCGCGAAATTGAATAGAACCTAGAATGGGTGTGAAGAAATACTTTTGAGCACGCACCTTCAAAATCTTGTCGGGTTTTAATTTAGCTGAATACCACTTGCTTTCACGATTTTCTCACTGACAATCAATTACCTCTCAATATTAATTAAAAACCGAGGAGGGTCTAAGCTAATTTTTTTTTTTTTTTTTTGTGCATGGACAGTAGTATTCATTATGAGTGCTGACCACAATTCCCGTAAATGTCTGTTATGAAGGACGGGTATCAAGGATTAGATTGCAAATTGGCACACCAATCCCTAGATGGTCTTGTGGTTAGGTAGCTGACCTATGATATAGTGGTCTCTTTTAATATAAAATTTTCATTATTTTTTCCGGTTAGAGCATAGAAGTCTGTGGGTTAGTCCAAAAAAGATAAGAAAAATCAATAGCTGCCCTTTGAGGTTAGTGAGGGAGACCTGCCCCTGGAGCATGGGCGCTGGTCAAAAACTACCGCAACCAGATCAAGATTGGACTTTTTGTGCCACGGCGTTACCTTATTTGGTCAAGAGTATTCCATATATAGATACACAAAATAAAAAATGTGGCCATCCTGTCTTGGGTCCACGAAAGGGAAGAGGGAAGAGTGGTCGTGGACCCATAAAGACAGAATCGCCAAAATGTTACCCAGTCCAGACGAAACCCGTTCATTGGGATTCGTTTGCAACGAATCCAAAAATGCAAAACTGCCAGTATGATCTTGGACATTCAAGGCTGATCCACTCTAGGAGAGGTTAAATTGCTGATTACACGGAAACAGTCACGTTGAACACGCGTAGTAATTTGGTTGCTATGATACTCTGCCTTGGCTTTAGCAAGAAGAGAGTTGTATTTCAAACACTGATCCCTGTAAGCGTCCTTGCATACTGTAAGGCCAGTTTGTAAAACTCTGCGCTCCATCCGACGCCGTTCCTCCTCAGCACGAAGTACGTCTGAATGCCAAGGTGCACGAGGACGGAAAACTACAGATCGATTGACAAGTGAAGCATGTACATCCAGGTATTAGATAAGATGTTATATTCATTAACAAGAGAATCACAGTATCTAATGGTAAATGCAGAAGTGCAGATCGTATATCAGGGCGGTCGGGCGCAAGATGTCCCTTTTCATGTTGCAGTTTGTCCGACAACTACACATGACAGCGTAGTTATCAGACGGTAAGCGACTATAAGTTGAAAGATGACTCGGAAAATTGTCATGTTTCCAAGTTATTAATAGATCCAAAGTGTGGTTTCCCCATGTGGGTAAGCCATGCAGTTTTAGAATATTAAGGAAGGATAGAACTTCACGGTCATCAGCAGGGGCGGATCCAGGATTTGAAAAACGTCAAAATTACCGGGGGGGGGGGGGGGAAAAAAAAAAAAAAAAAAAATTAAAGGGATTAACAGCGATTTGCTAATCCGAAATATAAAAAAAATCATCAAAATTCGTTTTTCGATTCTCTCGCAATATCGCTGCTAATCCCTTTAACACTTAAGTGCCTTAAGGTGTTTATATGTATATTGCGACCCATTAACTAGATAACGGTTCGTTAATTGGGGATAACAAAGCTGAACCCCGAATAACGGTCTTTATCTTGAGTTAACAAACCTTATCTCGGCAAAAGGTCCCTTATCTCCAGATAAGGAAGACGTATCTCGAGATAACAAAGTTGAGCCCCAAATGACGACCTTTATCTGGAGTTAGCAAAGCTTAGCTCAGGATAAGGTCCTTATCTTGAGAAAAGGAAGCCTTATTTCGATATAACGGTCCTTTTCAGGGGTTAACGAAGCTGAACCCCAAATAACGACCCTTATTTAGAGTTAACGACGTTTATCTTTGTTTGGATTTCGAAGTATTCTGTAGTGTAATGTGTCCTTGTCGTTTACTGTGTTCTTGTTAATTGTCTATGTGTTCTTTTGTTTACTTTTGTTCTATCGTGTTCATGTTGTCTTCTGTGTTCGTATTGTCTACTGAAAAAAAAAAAAAAAAAAAAAAAAAAAAATATTGTCTACTGTTAGAGGAGGAGCACAGACCCAGGTAGGTCAAACATCATCGTTTACCCCTCACTACAGAAAAGGTTTGAC